>DWKL01000917.1:0-16228 GCA_018249415.1 Phareas burnsi | reverse complement strand
CACCATAATTTATTTTTTATTTTTTTATTTTATTTTTAATATATTAAATTGTATTATGTGATTATTGTTATATTAATTAAAAAATATACTAATATATTGCAATAAAGTATTGAATCCCATTACAAATTAATTTGAGAGAAAGTAAGACAAATCCTTGAACTAACGTTGTGTAAAAAAAGTGAAGGTTGTAATAGCCTAGTGATTTAGATTTCGACGTCTCACACTGGGAGTCCGGGGTTGGAATCCCGTACGTACCTCTGATTTTTCGAAGTGATTTGCGTATTACAAATTAATTATCACTTGCTTTAACGGTGAAGAAAACGTGAGAAATCCAGAGTACCAAAGAGTTCTCTGTATAGTTCTCAAAGATGTGTGAAGTCTTACAATCTGCACTTGGCCCACGTAGTAGACTATGGGCTAATCGTTCTCATTCTGAGTGGAGTCCCGTACCCAGCAGCGGGACATTAGTGGGCTGATGAGAACGATTTGGCGTAAAGGCGTATTATAAAAATCATTACTTAGAACATAAGGCCTGTCACAGCTCCAGCTCTTTTTGCTCCATTATTTTAAGTTATTATATGTAAATGTAATTTTAATAGAAACGATATGTGTTATGGAGTTTCTTTCGCCGCTTCTTCCAGAAGCGAGACCCTTCCCCTACATTTCAAGTCAGAAAACGAGCGCGCGGAACACCGTCGTTATGAGGCCCAAATAGAGGTGGCCGTGGTGCCTACAGATAAAAAAATATATAAGAATTTCACCATCTTCATATTTCTTCATAATATGTTTTCTTTTATATAATATTCTATAATATTTTTTGTAATTGCATTAATTTTGTAATATTACATTGTAGTGGATACATTATTTCTATATCATAATACAAGCATTGCACTGATCTGAAAATTAAAATACAGGGCATAACATTTAAAACTCGTTCTAAAAATTCCCACCATAGAGCACTTACCAGCGATAACGGATGTTTTATTTTTTTTCCACGGGCGTCATAACTCAGGCGAAGGAAGCGTTTTTTGGGCAAACTTGGAAATTTATTTCGCAATTAGCGGTAAGACACTCTTAACTCGACAAGACATTATTAGAAAAGTTTGTTATAGCCCGTAAAAAAGTGTTTTTTCGTACACCTGCCTGAGTTGAAATTTACTGGTTCTTTTACTAATATTATAAGATGCAGACATACATCTTAACGTTACAGATGACCTTTTTACAAATGACACTTAACGCCTTCTACACTCATAGCCCCACACTAGGATTACCTGTCGTGGGTACCATGGACACATACGAGTGCACAAACAGCCAGACCCAGAAAATAAATCTGAATTAATTATTTAGATGTCTACTTGGCCGGGAATCGAACCCGAAACCCTCTACGTGTCATACCGTTATGTCAATCCTTACTCCACGCCTGTCGATTAGATAACAATAATAATAATTAATAATTCATCTAGTTTATTCCATATGATCAAAGTAGTCAAATCTTTTCGAAATTGAAGTAAGCTAAAATTTTATTAGCAATCGGGCATCTGTGTTACCATACAGGTCTAGGACGCAGAGGGTTACGGGTTCTATTTCCATATTCCATCACACTAAGTGCGGATTGGTAGACTTCATACACCTTAGAAAACTTTACAGAGATCTCTCAGATGTGTAGGTTTCTTCACAATGTTTTCTTCGTCACCGTTAAAGCAAGCGACAATTTATTTCTATTCTGATGAATCAATAATTCATAATTGAATATAGAATACATTACGTTGGAAATTTTACAACTTTTCCGTAATAAAAATAAATTTTGTCATTAAATAAAACATTTGGTGTAACTGCCGACATGACAACAGTTAAGGTTAAATTTTCACAAACACTACAAATTGGCGGGAAAACAGCGCCCTCTGGGGATGCAATAAGAGAAAAACTCGGCAAAAATTAGATTTCTTCAACGTATGCGGATTCGCAGTCTTGGTACTTTCATGATTATTTTATAAAATTAATTAACGAATAATAATAGTGTAACAATCAATTCTAAAATAATCAATATATTCTGAAATGAATGAAAAATTAAAAACGGTTTTTATATTTTATACGATCAAAATTTAATTTTTAATTTTTTTTTTATTTTTAATTTACGCAAATTTATTTGATCTAATTATGTATTAAGTAATGCAAAGCACACGTCAAGTAAATGATTTACAGACTTTCAAATTAAATATTACTATTTACTGCCCTTTTATTTATAATACGATACAATTTTAGTAAAATCTGTCTCTCACGCCAAAAGTCCGAGTACAAATCTAAGGCACCGCTGAAATATGAAAATATAATTGTGTATTGGAAATCTATTATCTCTTACGTTGATACCGAATCAGACAGTCACAAAAATCATATGTTAGATATTTCTCCATAATCTTCTTGAAGATGTATAAAGTATTCTAACAATTTGTATAGTGGAAAAAAGCCTTATATTTATAAGGCGACGCGCGACCTGCATCCAGCAATGGGAGATTGATGCTAAAATAATATTCCTCATCCTGGATATATTTTCGTATTTATCTTAAATATTTTCGGAGTAAAAGTTAACTTAAAAGCTTAACTTACATAAGTCTTTTCTCGTCAAATTACCATTTAAAGGAGTTAAGCTTTTTTTAAGAATATTCGGAATAGATAAACGGATAGACAGAGATAAAAAATTAGGTAACGTCTTTTTTTTTTAAACTTTGCATAATTGCTCCGCTCATAAGAAACATAGCGCAATGTTACATAGCTTAAAGCTTTTCTCAATAAAAAGCCAATCTAATTCAAAAACATTTCTTCAAATCTGACTGATAGTTCCAGAGATTGGCGCGTTTAGACAAACAAATAAACTCTTGAGCTTTATTATATTAATATAGACTATATTTCTATTGTACATTTCACATCAAGTATCAAGACGTTAAATCGGGCTCTATCCGAAGCTAATGGCCCGCGCTACAGTAAAAAAGGCGACGACGCCGCTCGGAGATAAAAATTAGCTGAAATTAAAACAGGCTAACGAACGCCATTCTGTTTCTTACCTCCTTGCCGCCATCCGCCCAATTCTTGCCTCTTTCACGGAATATCTTGCCTTCGGATATGAATTTGCGTTAAAAAGTTATACCTACTTGCTTATTTTCACATAAATCTTCCTTGATTTTCTTATCTCGGATTTTGCAGCTAAAAATGATTATTTAAAAACTGTTTTTTTTTTGTTTCAAATAGACTTCCTTGTAATTATTCTATATGTATCATTCACAAAGCTATCACTGTTGTTCATAATAGATTTATGAACAACAGTGATAGCTTTGTGGTAAGATTCCGGCCTCTCACACGGGGGCCCGAGGTTCGGTGTCTCGGTTCGGTGCTTGTTTTAACGGTGAGGGTTAACATCGAGAGCGAACCTACACATTTGAAAGTTTCTTGTAAAGTTCTCGAAGGTGTGAAATCTACCAATGAGCACTTGGTCAGCGTGGTGGACTATGGCTTATCTCTTCTCATCTTTGATGGGACATTAATATGTTGATGATGATGATAATGAAAATTGTTATTGAACGGCAAGAAACGTGCAGGCCACCTGACGTTAAGTGCTCACTGCAGTCCATCGACATGCACATCTACCTGAACGCCCACAGAAGTCGAAAAATTTGACGTCGTACGTAGAAGCGTCATTACTTCTAGGGACTAAGACAAACGCACCTCTTATACGTATATCCAACAACCACACATCTCCAACCGAAACACGAGAATTGCTTGACATTATGAGGGCAACGGTGATACGTCCTCAGTCGAACAGTTCTACAATCTATTAAAATTTACTGTCTTTAAAAACCTTAGCGGAGTTAATGTCCATGTAATTGAGAGATCTTTCTTATTAATGTTACTACAAACAGTGGCCACTTGTAATTGCCTTGCAATGGCCGGTGTCGTCATAAATCAGGCGGTGCACGTCATTTATTACCAACGTTGCCATGGTAACGCGTGAGAACAAACTTTTTATCTAGCTTCCGTTTACCATGTTTTAATCAATGTCGTATGTCGTTATAAGTGGTGATTAGTTAGAAGTAAGATTCCGGCGTCTCACGTTAGGTCTGAGGTTTGAATCCCGGGCATCTTAGACGTATTGAAGTTAAATTAATTGTTACTTGCTTAAAAATACCTTGGGCAGACTTATATGCCTGAGAGTTGTACATATGGTCTTCAAAAGGTGTATGAAGTCTACCAAACCGCACTTGGCAAGCATGGTGGACTATACCAAAGCCCTCCTCCAAAAAAGCCTCCTGCCAAAGTCAATGAATACTAATGGTAGAGCTACATCTTATTTGCCCTGGGAGGTAGCAAAGCCGCGCTCACGATCCGCCGTGAAGCAATTCTGTTTCGGTTGGAGAGGTGTGGTTGTCAGGTACACTTACAGCGAGGCGACCGCTTTAGTCCTCAGAAGTAGTAATGCATCTACGACCTCAGATAGTTCGGTCTTGTTTGTGGTTAGATGTGGGTGTCTGTGGGCTACAGAGATCACTCAACATCATGTCCTGCACGGTCGTTCACTATTCATCATACACAAAGAAGTCATCACTTTTACCGGCAATAAATAATTGCGTAATTATCGGTTACGATATTTTCACAACTCATCATTACGGAACCCTTAATTTGAACATTAGCCGCTTGGTTGGGTCTAGGGTACGAGACCTAAGTAGTAAAAGTAAGGATGTATTGTTCCGTTAAGTCACATTAGGTTAAGGACATTTGACACAATGCGTTCAGTTTGAAACCTCAGCTATGTACCGCGACTTTCATCGTCAACACCATCCCATTGCTGAGCACGGGGCACCCTCTCAGATTTGGTGAAATTCACACGCCACGAGAATTTCACGGAAACTCTCAGGCATGTAGGGTTTCCTCGCGATGTTTTCTTTCAACGTTAAAGCAAGTGATAATTAATTTCTAATATGCACGTAACTTCGAAAGATGGTGCGTATGGGATTCGAACCCAAGACTCCCTCCATGAGAGGCCGGAATCTTACCACTAGACTATGGCTGTTCTCGTCTGGTATAATATCGTGAAACTTAGAAAGTAACACTTTTTATGTAAATATATACAAAGGAATTTTGAAAAATGAAGATATATTTTTTTATTTGAAAATAACAAACGAGCGCCCAGGCCACCTGGTGTTTAGTGGTCACAGCAGCCCGTGGACACCCACATCTAACCTCAAACAAAACTAAAGTCCTATCATAAGTCGTACGTAAATGCGTTACTTGAGGACTGAGATAGTCACCTTGCTGCAAGTGTCCAGCAACTGCACCTCTCCGACGAAAACACAAAACTACTTCACGGCGGATTATGAGTGGGCAATGATACTTCCCCGGACGAACTATAGTGGCATAAGTCAAATATTTCATTTATAGTTAGAACTATATTTCTACCTATAAAATGAAATACTTGACTTACGTCACTTTTCTGTTCAAGCGAATAAATGTTGACAAAGCCTAACAGCCACATGACAGTTTCACAACTCATCATTACGGAACCCTTAATTTGAGGCATTAGCCGCTCGGTTGGATCCTAAGTACTGAACCTAAAGACTTTTTATTCACCCAGTCGTATGGTTATAAAATAATTTAGTGGCTCGCTCTACCGACTAATTGTGTGTTAGCATAAAGATTGCAATTTATGTTCTGAATGCATTAATTAATCAATTGTCGGTAGGCATTTTTGTTTTCATTGCCAATCTGATTTCGTTCCCTGCTCAACATGGGTTCTCTTAGAAGGAAAAGGATGGCCCATATTCCGCCACGCTGACCAAGTGCGGTCTGGTAGATTTAAGTCAACTCCGAGAATATTAAGGTGCTCCGAGGCGCGATTGTCTCTCGACGTTTCGATAAGGTTTGTTTCAAATTAGCATAAATAGATTTTTATACATTTATCTCTTTTGAAATCAAATATTCTGTTTATACGTGTATTGGCCTTAAAGAATACCTTTTAATGATGGATTATGTGCAAATGATGATGATTGTTTCCTTTTCACAACAATAGTATTTTACGCCACTGTGTTCTGGTGTGTTTATGTTTGAAGAGTAGCAAATGAGTATGCAGGTCAACTGGTATTGGTCAAGTACTCACTCCAGCCCATGGACACCCACATGTAATCTTAAATAGGACTAAACCCCTATCTGAGGTCGGTAGATGGGATACTAGTCCCGAGGACTAAGACGGTAGCCTGGCCATACGTGGACCCGACAACGGCACCTCTCCAAACGAAACAAGAATTGATTCACGGCGGATTGTAAGTACGCCGGTGGTACCTCCCCGGACGAACTATAATTCTACCACCTATCGGAAAGAATTAGAAGGGTAACAACACGAGGCGTTCAAACATCGTCCTCAGGGGTAGGAACGCACCTGTAGGGTTCCATATCCCGACCCTCACACCCGATCGGGAAAGACTTCAATCCTATTTGGAGATTCTAATAAAAATGAACGTCAACCTGTTGTCCTTAAAAACTCAAGTAATTAGCACGTGACATTAATTAAGAACACATAAACGTGATAACGATTCATAGAAAAAATTACTAAGACCACCTAGCAAGTGGAATTAATGTGTTACAAATAAAAATATATTGTCAGCAAGAAACATCGCGAGTATCGCGCATAAAAACGAAACTTGGAAAAAATCTTGCATCAGTGCGAGCGAAATGGAACATGCATTGTGTCCTGCTCGCACGTGAACTATCGCCAGCGAAGTAGGATGAGTCTTGATACTTTTGTGAGATTATTTATTTGATCGTTTTTATCATGAATATAATAAGTAGGAGCGCGTATTACGAGAGGCTGACGAATTAATTAAGCAGTAATAAAATGAGTTAGTAAATAATTGTCTTCAAAGAAAATATTATGACTTAAGGTAGTGTTATTAAAAATGCCTTTGAGATATTTCTTGCCTTTCCTATTTATTTTAAATTTGATCAACAGTCAATAACTGTGCTACCGCTGGGAAGGGGTCTCTTCTCAGGACGAGAGGAATTCAGGGATAGTCCACCACGTAGCCCAAGTGCTGATTGATAGGATTCACGCCATCGAGATCTATATTGAGAACTCTGAGGAGTGTAGGCTTCCATACGACGTTTTCTTTCACCCTTGATCAATTTCAAATTTAGTGATGACTATATAGTAAAGTACTAATTAGTATCTTTATGATTAATTGTTGTATTTTTGACAAAATTATTGAATTTATCGTGCGTATTGTATCGTACCGTATTCAAGTAATCAAATTTGTGGTTGCATTATCAAAGAGTGGAACTTCCCTCGTTTGCGCGAGGCCGTTTATAATACGTTTTAACAGTTTATATAATAACAAAAATACAATAGAATTACACATATCTTATTAAATTAGCTCGAACTATTTGACATTTAACATGTAAATAGAGTCCAAACGTAGCGAGCTCCAGTGTTTGAGAAATAACGAACTCCGGAAGTGAGATTACGTAACAAAACGACCAAGATTTTTCGTATCACTTGCATGCAAGCCTCAAACTAAGGAACCGTGGATATAAGCGAGTATAATAAAAAACTTAGCGAGTGCACACATAAGTGCATTACGATGGCTCGGTACAACTATAGAGTATGCACCGCCTACGAGCCGCGCGGCGCGATTTTTTGCCGACATTTGAAAAATACATTTTGACGAAAACAGACGTAGTGTTGGCGAAAATGCGCAAAAGTTCCACCGCAACAAGCGTTGCGTTTTCGAAAAAAGAATACGAACCCTAAGTTCGAATCTCGAGTTCTAAGTTCGAACCGGTTATGACGTAAGAAGAAAGTTCCTTTTTAGTGCAAGTGCTGTGAGTTTATGCGCATTGAAATGCGTGACAATAAAGTTCGTGGAGTCTTCGTTTTGGAAAATTATAGATGCAGGTAACGATATTTTTCAACGTTTTTGTTTTACGATATTTCTTTTTACGTTACGGAGAGAAGGGTTAATATTTCGATTGTAATATATCGAGTTAAATTCTAAGTTTCCGATGCAAAGTTTTGTCCCCAAACACTGCGTTTAGAAAGTGCCGTTTATAATATGCCTCTTAAAAATAAGATAAAGTTAATAAGTATATAGATGTATATTTTAGTTTTTAAAAGAAAATAATTCTCGTTACTCGTTTTAACTTCAATTTTTGTATTTTGTTTTTAAGTTCAATCTGATCGTTTTTAATATAAATGTAGATAAGGTTTACTTAATTTTTTCGGGAAAAGTTCTGTTTCAGTGAATTGTGAATAATTAAATTTAAAGACCATAGACACAGGTTTTCTAGACATTTTCTATTGGACTGATTGCAATCAGATATGGAGGCCTGGTATTGTTACGATGAAACACAAATTAGGTTAACGTAGAATGCCTTTTATTCTAAATCTCACACTGGCGTAACACCAAATCGAATCAAAATATTTTTATTCAAGGTCGATTTCTTACAGAATTCTTTTTGAACAACAAACTACCGTTGTATCGTAAGGTGTTTTGTATATGGGAAAGAAGCGGCAACTAAATTATTAACTCCACAACTAAAAGTATTTCCGTATTTTAGTCATTTTGAATTCTATTAAGCTGGTAGGAATCTAGGTAACCATCTTACTGGCAGTATAACTTGTAAGAGAAAGCAGCTAAATGAACATAAAAGTGTAATGTGCTAAATGTCAAAGTTATATTATTATCTGTAAATTTATCGCTGAATTCTTAGTGATTTTAAATGTTAAATTTTTATTGCAAGTTACTTTAAATGTTTTATTAAAAATTTAAAGGTGGTAGAGCCCTTCGTGGTTCGACTCTGGAGGTACCACTGCCACACATATTTCTGTATTTTAACGGTTGTGTTAAGGACTATTGTGTTCTGGTTTAAAGGGTGTAGTAAGGGTTGTGGTAAGGGAGTGAAACATTTAAGCGAGGCGTTCAGCGTAGTCGTTAGGATTAGCAACCTATCTGTGTAGCCTGAGGCATCCCGATCAATCCTATTTGGAGTTAATTGGGGTGGCAGTGGCCAGGAGTTCGTATGCTACTTTCATTGAGTATAGAAAAGACTGTGTTGAGTACGGGTCTCCACTCAGAATGAGAAACATAAGGTTATATTCTGCCACGCACGTGTTGCGCATAGCCTTGCGGCTTGGATCAGTCTACAAAGTTGAGCAACGATGGGTGCAGTCGGCAGTTGGATGGGTGACCACTAGTGGCAAATTTCATGCGTGCATCCGTACTTCGGAGTTGTTATCATTAAATAGTCATTAAAGCTTGTCGGAGGCCTTGTGGGCGGTTTGGAAACATCCGACATGGGTTAGCCACTATCTTGTATCTCTAACAATCCCCATTAGCAGCGTGGTGGAGTATACACCAGTCTTCCCTCAATTGTGGGTAGTGACCCGCGTAATAGTGGGACATAAAAAGTGTTGCAGCCACCATGCCAGTCAAAAGTGGATTGAAAGATACATAACACTCTTCAAAATAGAATTCACCACTAAACTACTATAGGTGGTGATGTCCCACAACGAGACCACTTGCAAAAAAAGCGGCAAAATTATTCTACTAACTATTTACTATCACTTCAGTTACTCGCGTTTATCGACGGCATTAGATAATCTATAAGAGGTTTATTTTTAACTGCGTTGCACAAAATACCTAACGGTAAAGCCGATTGTGAATTCTACAGATATAAATGTATGTTTTTGCTATGCTAGTGTTTAAAAAGTGGAGATAGTAATTGCCACTTGCTTTAACGGTGAAGGGAAATAAGAAAACTTCAGATTTGAGAAGGTTCTGTAAAGTTTTATCTCCCAATCCGCACTTGACCAGCGTAGTGGCCTATGGACTAAACCTCCTCATTCTGAGAGGATACCCGTGTTAAGCAATGAGACATTAATGGGTTGACGATGGTTTTATTTCAAGGGAACATATGGGCATAAAAGGGAGAACTTCGTGATTCGTCTTCGAAAATACCAATTCACCTTAATTAGATTTTAATTTTGTCTTCTACCACACTTATTTATGCCTTATAGGATCTGTGTTAAACGCTGCTGTGTTCTGGTTTAAAGGATATAGTAAGGGAGAGACTTGCACGAGGGGGTCCCGCTCAGTCCTCAGGGGTAGGTCATCTGTGGCCAATCTTAGGTATTGTTAGGGTGTGGCAAGTAGCTCTTAAGCGAGGCGGTCTAGCGCAGTCGTTAGGAGTAATACATCTGTACATAGGGATGTACAGATGCATCGGGGTGCATCCAGATCAATCTTATTTGGGGCTGATAGGGGCGACAGTGGCCACTTATTCGTATAATCGACTTAGTGGCCGCTGATCTATGTAATCGAGAACAATATCTTGAGTCATATAATGTGAAACGCTATTTGTTATATAATGTATAATAAATATACATGTTTGTATATATCATCATCAGCCCATTAATGCCCCACTGCTGGGCACGGGTTTCCTCGCAAAATGAGAAGGATTAAAGCATAATCCACCACGCTGGCCAAGTGCCGATTAGTAGACTTCACACACTTTCAAGAACTTTACAGAAAACACTTAAGCATGTAGGTTTCTTCGCGATCTTTCGTTCACTGTTAAATCATGTGATAATTAATTTATAATACGCACATAACTTACAAAACAAAGGTGCGTGCAGGATTCGAACCCCGGACTGTTAAGTGTATATATATTTAATATGGTAGTATCAGTATCTGTACCTTTACTATGTAGTGTGTAATATTTATTTTGTTATTATTTTTGTATTCTCCTTCCTTTTAGATTTTTTTGTTTTTTTAATATTTGTAAAGCAGCAAACGAGCATGCAGTCCACCTGATGTTAAGTGATCACTGCAGCCCATGGACACCCACGTCCAACCTCAAACAAAACCGAAGTTCCGTTTGAGGTTGTATATGGATGCGTCACTACTCCTGACTATGATGGTCGCCTCGCTATGTGTGTCTGGCAACCGCACCTCTCCAACTGAAACACAACAACTGCTATACGGCGGATTATGCGAGCGGCGGTGGTACTTCCCCAGACGAACGATTGTTCTACCACCTATTAAAATGGGCTTGCCAAAAATTACCATCACCAAGGGTTGTGTGCTAGAAAATGCCACAAGGCATTAAGTCCGTGCATTATAACATTTAATAATAAAGAATAAATAAATAACTGTTTGCCATTTCAATTTCATGAAAAAATATATCTACGTTTTAAAATAAAAGGACACGGGAAATAAATTTGATTTTCAGTAAGTTAATGGTTTTGCATGAGAGTTTCTGTGGTTTGGAGGGCACGTTTGAAGGTTTCGACTGTCATTAGATCGTCTTTAACGTTGTTGGCGGCCATCGGTTTAAAAACTTTTTACAGATACGCTTAATATTTTTAGGGTTCGGTACCCTCGAGGTATTATGTACGAATACCTCAAAATAAAAAAGGAAACATATGTCACTTCGTTGTTCATCCTTCTAACTCTCTGTCAAGGCCATTTGTCTCAGGAACGCGTGGAGGTAGCAAGTTGAAATTAATATCAAATGCTCATAATCTTTAAAAAATCAAGCTTCTAAGTCAACGCAGTCAAAAGCAATGGCCGTTTATGCCGCATATTTGGACACTTACAAAACTTATAGGGTATCCCGTTGACCTACAACCATGAAATCTGGCAAGAAGTAGTCTTGTAGCACAAACAATGAGAAAAATCCGAAAACCGTAAATTTGTAGTTGCATTACAAAAGATCGGAACCCTCGGTGCGCGAGTCAACTCGCACTCGCCGGTTTTTTTATTACATAATTATTATTTAAAAAATTTGAAAAATTCTAAAGATCGTTTCTAGTCATTAATTAACGATGTCAACCGAGCAAATAAAATAAACATTTTAAATCATATTTCGTAAACAATTACACGGCGGGCGCGTTGCGGTCAACAAAAAAAATATGTTTTCCTGTTTTGACGTTTGAATCTAGGTACAAATATAATTTTATTGAATTATTACAACACAATACCGCGGAAGGTTAAAAGGATATTAATAAATTATCGCAATTATTTCTGAAACGCGGTAATCTTCCATGCGGAGTGTTGAACTTTTGTATTAATTAAGAACCTGGTAGACCCTGAGGTATGATTGGGACGTCCCCAATATCTATCTCTGCCTAATTATATAAGCAAAGTAATAAAAGAGCGTTCAGGCCGACTGACGTTAAGTAGTCTCTGCATGGACACCCATATTAAACTTCCTTCAGGACAGAACTCCTATCTGAGGTCATACGTAGATGCGTTAATATCCTACCTACCCTCTCTGAGGTTGGAGGTGCGGAGGACTAAGATGATCACTTCGCTGTAAGTGTACCTGACAACCGCACCTCTTCAACCGAAACACAAGAATTCCTTCACAGTGGATTATGACGGCGGCGGTAGTACCTCCCCAGACGAGCTATAGTTCTACCTACTATTACTACTATTCTCACTGTTTTTATATTGTTAGGTAAATTATTGTATAGCTGTGCTTCCCCAAATAGTGTCGTTTTCTTCCGAATTTAGTTTTTATCTTACAGATGTCGATATTTTTATATATTTCATAGTATAGTCTGTCGTTGGCTCCGACGATCCTCCTCACGATGATTTTCTTCACTGTTATAGTAAGTGATAATTAATTTCCAATACGCTCATATCTTCGAAAAATCAGGTGCGTGCAGGATTCGAACCTAGGATACCCAGCGTGCGAGGCCGGAATCTTAACCATCACACTTCTTCATGTGATATCTATGTGTAACGTGAGTTAGTGAATGTGTGTGTGGGACGGTGTGTTATTTTAATTATATGTAACTACTCTACCTAAAATTTCCACCTACGACCGATTCCGAATCCGTTGCGACATAAGAGGCCAAGTTATAAAACCTCATATAAGTATATCGGCATCACTTTCAACCTGCTGCCGCGGCAATGGTACTTCCAACTCCTTAGCTCGCAAGGTACAACCACCAAAACACGTAAACAAAGCATTTGTGCTCAAATGTGTCTGACGTCATAGGTGGCCGTAAAAACGCCAGCGCTGAGTCAGTTTAAAAAAAGTCAATAAATTGCGTAACGTCAGTACGTTGTCGTAGGTCAGGACCGCACACACGCGAACCCACGCACACATGCACCCCGAGAGCAATGCACGCGAGTTGCGGTATCGCATTTTGCGGATATAACAATTTTTCGATATAGTAACATTACCTAGACGGCCGCCTCGCTCCAATTGCGTCCTGTCTCTTTTCAATTAGGCTATCGCCCTAATTGTTTTTGATTTAATTATGTGGATGCTCTCTTTCTAACATGCTATTTGTCATTGACCTGTGGCGGGCACCATACCGGTCTGACACGCAGGGCGTTCCGGGTTCGATTCCCGACCATACAGATGTTTAAATGAAGAATTTAGCGGTTTTCATCGCTGTTTTAACAATAACATTTTTATTAAGTGCGTAAGTCAGAAATTACATGCATATTTGTATTTCAAACATGGCACGCAATACTTTTTAACAAAGGAAAATAAATGGATCTTTTGACAAACATAGCAACTATATAAAACATAACATAAATAAGGCGTGATTTATTTATATAAACTGCCTCGCATAAGAGCCGGTAGATAAAAACTTCAAATATTCAATCATTATTTGTTACGTCTTAATGATGACTTTGGCCTCCTGTTCTGGGTCTGAGCGCTTATGTTTTCATCTTTGTATGTGTCCTTCGGACCCACAGAATATCCTAGTAATAAGGGTGTACAAGCCGTTATCATTCAAACAATAATTACATTTTTCATTAGGTATTTGCTGAGATAATACTGTTATAGTTAGTGTGTTGCGATTGAACCAATTCATATTACAACTTCCTGAGTTAGTAAGTCGCAATGTTTTTGTCCATTTTAAATTGTTATAGAAATTCGAAACTCTACAATTACTGACGCACTACGCTTTACTTTAATATAATTATTTGCGTTCCTTAGCATTAGCTGAATCGTGTTTTTCATAACAATAGGAAATAAACAACAACTTAGTTATTGTGCAAGGTCTGTAATTTATTTAATTATAACAAATCAGTGTCCGGTGTAATTTTTTAAAGATATATCGAATCACTTTTATAAATAATGGCTACCGTACAGTCAGTGTCGTAAAGCAAAATTTAAGAGCCTGAAATAGACTGCAAAAGCATCGCCTAAAAAGAGAATAATATTTCTTCCGTTTGTCTAAACTAAACTGGTTCGGCGCACGCGCTGGCTGCGTATGTGTGCGCGCGCTCTTCTGTGTGATGCGTGCCTTGTCTTAGGTTAGGGAGGTAACCGACCTCTCTCGTTTCGCAGACTCCCATTTATTTTTATTATGAACCAAACGAACACGTGGATTCTGAACTAAGCTTTTATTACGCTATCTTCCTTTCCGAACGATTTATGGCTTGCTAGGTTTAATGGTATTTTTTTTATTTCGCTGCGTATTTTTAATCTGTGCCTCAGTAATAAAATGTCGGCATCAACTTTACAGATCAAAAATTGGCACGCAGTAGTTTTCATGGTTGGTTTAACGTTGATATTTTTATTAACTGTGTAATATTAAAAATTAAATGCATATTTGTGTTTGAAAAATTACACGTAATACAAAGGGAAATTAATGTATTTTGTACAATATAAAAAGGCATAAACTAAGCATGTATCTTTGTATGAACTAAGTCACATAAAAGCACATAGATGAAAATTTTAAATCTACAATCATTTTTTTTTATTTGAGAAGCAAGGGAACGGCCGTGCAGGCCACCTAATGTTAAGTGGTTGCAGCTCATGGATACCCACATCTAATACCAAATAGGACTGATGTTCTATCTGAAGTCGTACTTAGATGTGTCACCACTCTTGAGAACTAAGACGATCGTCTCGCTGTTAATATACCAGGCAACCGCATTTCTCTAACCGAAACACTAGAATTGCTACGCGGCAGACGGGCAGCGGTAGTATCTACCCAGACGAACGTTCTGACAATACTTCTGACAATGATCAAAAGCAAATGCAAAAACAATAGATTTAATTATTATAATTGAAAGCTTAAAATTTAATAAAGTGAATAATGACGGAAACAGTATTACATTTAAATGAAACTCTTTGTTAATAATGTACTTTAATTGAAAAATTTACACACAATACTTTTATGATCATTTCTTCAAGCAATTTATCTGTAAATAATTGAATTTTAACGTTGTTTATAGTACATAAGTTTAAAGGTGGTAGAACTTATACGTTCGCCTACAGAGCCATCCTTATTACTGCCTTAGTTCTGTCACACTTTATGTGTGCTTTACAACTGCAGCGTTGCGCCGCTGTGTTCTTGTTTAAAGGGAGGTTTTTATGGAATAGCAAAAGCATACGAGTTTGCAGTCCACTACTTTCCACATCCTTTAGTCTTCAGAGGTAGTAACACACCTGTGGTCAACGTTTGGTAAGAGTTCAATCTCACTTACTGTTGATTACAGAATTTTATGAATGGCGGTGGTCACTTACCATCAGGTGGAGTGCATGCTCGTTTGCTACTTGTGCTGTAAAAAAGTCAACGCCCTTGTCTATGCGTGTCGGTGATCACTCTCGATAAATAACTTAAGATGCTTCTCCATCTCCTGGATTTATTTACCTAGTTTGTATTATCTATATATTAATACGTGAAGAGAAACTTTATACTTCTTTTTAAGCATATTGCGCGCGGAAGATTATGAGATTTGGCAAGGCACAAAACTATAATTTATATATATGTTACAAATGCATTAAATTAAAGAAAATGAAACCTTCATATTAATTATTTACCTTCAAACTGTCAAACAGTCGCGTAGAGTAGATTGTCGCCAAATAATTTTAAAATGTCAGATTGTCTAAATAACTTTTGAGCCGGCCATTTTAATATCCTTCAAATAGGTCGTAGAACTATAGTTCGTCCGAGGAAGTACCGCCGCCGCCCTCATAATCCGCCGTGAAACAGTTTTGTGTTTTGGTTGGAGAGGTGCGGTTGGCGGACACAGCGAGGCGACCATCTTAGTCATCAGGAATAGGGACGCATCTATGTACACATGAGACAGAACTTCAATTTTGTCTACGGTTAAATATAGGTGTCCATGGGCTGCAGTGACCACTTAACATCAGGTGGCATGCATGCTCGTTTGCTACTCTTCGAACATAAAAAAAAAAATGTTTAAGGTTA
>DWKL01000916.1:0-16232 GCA_018249415.1 Phareas burnsi | reverse complement strand
CCAGATAACCTTTAATGTCTCCTTACGATGTGTGTGTACGTGTGAATCCAGAATATGACATGTGATATCCCATTTTTGGAATGCGGTTTTTGTCGATCATATTTAGTTATAGGGTACAAAGAATTAGAACATTTTTATATCAAAAATTATTTGTGTTGTAGTTTTTTATTAAAAAGATTAAGGAGTTAGCGAATGTTAGCATATTCAGTTTTTTCAAATGTGACAATGTTTGTGTCGTGTTGCGCAGTGTACGCGGTGGGGTGCGGGCGCTCGCCGCCGCCAGCGTACGGTCCGTACCGGCCCGCGTCGTCGCTGCCGCCGCCCGGCGCGCTCGGCCCACCGCACGCCTCGCAGGTGCCGCGCGAGGCCGACTCGCTACAGATGCTGCTCCGGGTAATTAGCTATACAAAATTCACGCCACATCGTCGTCATCAACAACCTATTACCGTTACACACTGGTCTGCTCAAGACGAGGTGACGTAGGCCGTTAGCTCACGCTGACCAAGTGCGGTTTGATAGTATTTATATACATTTTAGAACTTTACGGAAAACTCCGAGGCATTCGAGTTTTCTCTTTTTTTATTTTTGTAGAGTAGCAAACAAGCGTGCAGGCGAATTTATGTTAAGTGGTCACTGCCACCCACGGATACCTACACTTAATTTCAAATAGGTATGAATTCTGTCATAAGACATAAGACGTGAGACAGTCGCCTCGCTTTAAGTGTACTCGACAACCGCACCGCACTCTTCAACCGAAACACAATAATTGCTTCACGGCGGATTCAAGGTCCAAATTGTTAGAGGTCCAAATTTTATCACTAGATTAACACTGTTTCCCTTACTATAGTTATACTATACTCTTACCACATAATAACAATAATGAATACAATTTTGCAATTTCGTGGCGACATAATAATGTCAAATATCGTATATTTTGTTACTTATTGCATTTTTATGCTATTTACACTATTTGCACCATAATCAAACACACCAACTAACAATAAATATATTTATTGTATTTTCATAAATATTTTATTCAGGGCCTTAACAAATCTGTGAATTAAGTATTCACGGATTTGTTAGAGCTCTGAAATTCAAATTACCGTACATTTTGATATATTTAACAATGATAGTATGCAGGATGGGTGGAAGGATAGATAGGATGTAGGATGTAGTTTACAAACAATATTTAAAAAATAATAAATTAGTAGTATTTTACAAATCAGGTGTTTTTTGCTTCACTAACATGCGTCGTAAATAATCACAGATCGTAGAATGTCGTTTTCGCAAAATGTTACTTGGTCAAAAATTGCCCTCATAATTTTTCTTTTGTAAAATTTTCTTTTTTGCTGAATGTATTTAATATAAATTATCTTTCAAATGGAATCAATATTTTTATATATCGTTTGGTATAAATAATAAAGAAATGTTGGGGTCTAATTCTCTATGGTACTTGGCAGCGGTACCCGGTGATGTGGCAGGGGCTGCTGGCGTTGAAGAACGACTCGGCGGCGGTGCAGATGCACTTCGTGGGTGGCAACCCCGGAGTGGCGGCGGACGCGCTGTCGCGCAACGCGGACGGCACGGCCGCCTCGCTGCTGCGCATCGCGCAGCGCATGCGCCTCGAACAGACGCAACTCGACCAGGTGCACCGCAAGATGAAGGTAACTTGAAATTCTTATATGAATAAAAAAAGAGGAAAATATATATTTTTTGAGTGGAGGAGGCCATAAAAGCTTCATATAACTCTTTAAGAATGTCCTTAAGTTACTAACGAGTTCAGCCAGGTATTCTTTTCATGATCAAGAAAGGGCGTCATTTAATTTTAAAACACGTATTGTAAATCATAATTACAAATTTTACTTGAATTATTTGTGTATCTGTGGTTGTTTCAAATTGTACGGCTGTGTTAGTCCATTGGATATTCAAGGAACTCTGCCATTCATTATATTAGCACACATGGAAGTGATAGTTCTACATCAGATAAGTATTGGATATCTTCGTAGCAATAAAACCCAAATTGGTATACTCCGCTTAGAATCAGAAAGTGTGTTGTGCTATCCAAATTATTATATGACGGTATACAAGCGTCCCTTGTAACTGACGTGGTCTATCTGCAGACATCATTTTATTAATTGTAGAATAATTTGCAGATGTAAAATTCATAAAATGATTTTTTTATAGTATAGAAGTAGCAAATGGGCATGAAGTCCACGTAATAGTAATTGGCACTACCATTCGTGGCCATGCATGATCAACCCCAAATAGGACCAAAGTCACTTTGAGGTCGGCCGTAAATACAATTGAATACTGAGTTGAAACGCCTCGTGTACTTGTCTGTTCTGTACGATACACTTCAAAACGGAATATAACAGTGTATAACAGTGCTGTTGTAAGGTAGAAATAGGTGCGACTGTTTCCTCCGGAATTGACCCACGGAAGATTCTACCATCTTTACATTTTATGACTTTTCGTATAGATGGACGTCGAGCACTGCATGCTGCTGGCGCTGCCGTGCGGGCGCGACCACATGGATGTACTACAGCAGTCCACCAACCTGACGGCCGGCTTCATCACCTACCTGCAGCGCAAGCAGGCCGCCGGCATCGTCAACGTGGCGCCCACGCCCGGACACCAGCAGGTATTTGTTTATTTATACTTTATTGTAAACATATAGTCAGAAAATGAGTGAATTATGTTTTTTATGTTTGATAACTAATTGCAATAGTACATTGCTCTTAATAAAATGTTGACGTAAACGTATCGTGTCCACAGTCAATGTACACGGTGCACATCTTCCCGTCGTGCGACTTCGCGAACGAGAACCTGACGCGCATCGCGCCCGACCTCATGCACCGCGTGACCAACATCGCGCACCTGCTCATCATCATCGCGACGGCCACCGCGTGAGGGAACCCGCGCGCGACTAATGTGGCGTGATGTGACGTGACGTGACGCGACTAACGGACGTGACAGATTTTATCGAGTGCGTGACGAAACATTTCTCGACTTGGACATTTTAAACCGATTATTTTAGTAACGCGTTGTAAATACGGCCAGGTTGTGAAACTTCATTTATAATTTTTTTTATCTTACGCGTCGACCTGGCGAGACGTCGCCGTGGGGAACTTGTTGCCGGACGAGACTTAAGAAGAAGGCCGGACGGTCGGACGGTCGGACGGGAATCGCTATGGAATACCTCTAGGAGTGAAGCTCGTTGTAGTAGAGTAAAGTTAGTGTATTTATTGTAACGGATAGGGCGCACTGCGCGGTTGTATAAAGTCTCACGTAGCTAAGTAAGCCGCCGTCACTTATTTAAGTGTTAGTTGTAATGAATAGCTTGTAAAATACTTTTGTTATGGTCGACTGGGCTCGACCTTATTCGGAGTTTAAAATTTATAAAAGTATGAGAAGAAAAGTCAATCGAAGAAATATATTTAACTTTGGTTTCCGATTAGATGAATGGCGATCTATCGAGCATTTTTTTATTGTTAGTGTAAATTGTTATTTTGTTTTAAGCCTCTAGGTCTAAAGTAATTTAAATGTTGTAAATACCGAATCTATTCATACTAAAGTTTGATTTATTCGATAATGTCATTACGGTAGGTAATGGAAACTTGTATTACTGGGTCGAATGATTTCTGTTTTTTTGTAAAAACGCGATAGAAGAATAAAACGATAAGTAAAAAAAATGCACGGAAAATACCTGAACTGTGATTCTGACTTTTAACGTAGGCTATAGGTAGTCTTATGAGTATAGAGAGCAGTGTTCGTGTCTTCAACGGCGCGTGTGGCGTCGCTTTAGCGATATGCGGACAGAAGTACTTGATGTCAATAATTGATGTGAATAATACAAGTCAATCATTAAACAATAACTTAGAAAACTTTTACTGACCTTATTCATTTCTAGATATAGTCATTGGAATTTTAGTTACATAAAATCCAGAAAAAATGTACAAATACCTATAAAAATTCGGCAATAGCAGTAAGGTTAGTTAATCTATTGCAGAATTTTTGTATATTTTTTTATATAAAGTAGCCTGCCCGTAAACAAATGTCGATGTATTGCAGCGTGTTTTAGATTGCGAAACGTGCTCGCATGGGTGATGGCGTCTGTACAAGCTGTGCCAGCATGCATGTGACCTTTTTCGTAACGTATGAGAAATCGTGTAAAATATATGATCTGTAGGATGTTATTCATATCATGTAGGTTATCATCTCGTATTGTTTTGTAAAGTGACGCGACAATCGCCGTTGCGCACCGGCCTGTGTCTCGGCGGAGTTACTCTCATTCCACGCGGCACCCACCTCGTGCAGTTTCGTTCGTTTACTTGTCTGGAGTAGTGCGCGAGCGGCGCCGCCGTTCAACTCGCTCTTCTTGATCACCACCTTCATTAACTGCTATTGCTTTTGTATTTTTGTTTCGCCAACCTTCCCACAGTGACCGCTACATGCCATTACTTCTTAAAATTACAGCAAGATTATTATTGTTCTTTTTCACTAATACCGAATGCATGAACTAACAATATTGTACTTCTCATAAATTTCAATCGTCTGCATCGATATCTTGCTGCGAATCGATGTTAGCTTGAACCGTGTTACGTTAAACCATCTCTCTCGAATGTTAACTTTTGATTCATCGGCATCTCGCATTGTATAGTTAGATAAAGGTGCGACCATCCTGTCGTACTCGAAACAAAGTACAAAATATTTTATGTATTGTAATTTTATATGTACGATATAGAAAATAACAGCACAGGTAATATTATTATGTAAATTCTGTTTAAGATTAAATGTATAGTTGTATAAATGATGTATGGTTTGTCATGTTTCCGTCGCAAACAGTTCTCGACTTAGCTAGGAGGAACACTAACGAACTCGTCACTTCGTCCATTAATTTTAAAACATAATTTTATTAGTAAAACTGATACCCATATGTACACTTATTCTTATTTGAATTCCTTGTGAAGGAACTCATGTAAATAAGTCTTCATAATACATAGCGATACAGTATTTAGAATTGATATTGACAAAAAATTATGAGATAAGCAACACATGAGAATTATAAAAAGGTATTTATTGCGGTCAAATTGGTATTTACTCATCTTTATTTATTCACTGGAATGTGATTATTTTTTAGCATATTGAGAACTATCACGACAATTTTAATAGAAGTTTGCCTAATAAATAATCGCATCTACACTTTTTAAAATACTATGTCAAAGTGTCAATTACTAATATTTAATATTTTCGTAAAGTTATCCATGCTCCAGACCATGATCATTACGTTTTCTTTTTCATAAAAGGGTTTTAATTCAGTAAGTTAATGCAGACTTAATAGGTATAATGTTGTAATAATGTGAGAAGTATAATATAGTTTTGTTTGTATACCGTTTCAAAACGGGAAGTTTTGAAGGGTGGATCAACCGGATTCTCACTTCGAGGCGCCCTCAAACATAGTAATAATTGAGTGAAGGCGTTGCGAAGTCGGAAGCTCGTGTCGCGCTGCGCCGGCATGGCGCGGTGTCTCGCAGCGTGGCACGGCTATGTGTGGCGTGGTGTGGCGTGACTCGACGTGGCGCTGCGTGGCGTGGCGTGGCGCGGCGTGTCGTGGCGTGACGTGGCGCGCGCGTGTGCACTGTGCGGCGGGCGGCCTGCGGTGGCGGCTGCTGCCGTGTGCGAGTTGATAGAGTTAAATAATATGTAAAATTAACATTTGATCTCAAGTGTGCAGCAAAAGTGAAAGTGAGGCGCTAGACTGTAATATCCCAGCAGCCGCGTCCGGACGCCGCCCGTTCATATTCGACTTAAGTTAAAGCGGAGCGTAAGAATATAAAAAATATTGTGATCATATTTCTATTATAAGTTTAAAATGCTAGGACTTAGAGATAATTGTATATTTTGTACATATTGCAAATAGTATTGTATCTTTACTTCCCTTTATCCAAAACCAACCCAGACTCCTGCGTGTTATGTACCTCCTACCTACCAATACTATTAAAAAAATATTACATAAGAGTGTTTTTATTTAACTCCTCTCTCTCTCTCTCTCTCTAATGTTCAATAAGCATATATGACATAACATATTTAATTTCTTAAATGAAATAGTTATTTATATTATTTAACGCCGTTCTATTTCTAATTGCATCATAAATTATATATTTACGTAGAGCAAATAATCCACTTCTATATTCTTATAGGCGATAATAGTATATTTTAAGAAAAAAACATGTAAACGAGTGTTAATAATGAAATCAAATTACAAATTACTTACAGGATATTAAAACGAATAATTTGTTCTATATTCGAATAAACAAAGAGACTGACAAAGTATAAAAACCTTCTTTTTTCGAAATTCATTTATTTATTAAAGTTGTTTCCACTTCTCAATTGAGATGACGCTCTTTCAATTCATGACTCTTTGAGTCTCTGGGTTTTAATTTCCTAGATTTGTACACGTTTTATAGATATAATTAATGAAAACTACTGGTATAAATACTATTTAAATTGAAATATAAGTTATGTAAGGATAAATATAAAAAGTCTATTTTTTCTACTTCAACTTTATTATTCATTAAAATTATCTTAAATATACCTATATTTAAGTACCTACTTATAATAAAAATATGCAGAGATACAGTTTGTGTCTACATTGATTATGTAGCTGCCACGCCGTTACATTACCTATGCGCCGATATCATTCCTTATACATAACATTTGTCCATTTGGAATAAAATACATATCTAGTGTGAACTCGGGTAGACATTGTATCAAAATGAACATTTGAATGCTACTTTACGGTCAATACGGTCCAGTGGTTCGGTTCCTGGTTAAGCAACATTTTAATGATGAATGCCAGTATACACCTGTCGTGTTTGTGTGAATATAGATTCAATATTTGATAGTATGGACTATCAACTATAGGGAATCCTAGTGTACATAGAGCGGATATCTACGTTCGAGTGTTTGTGTTCATAATTGCACACAAACAAGAGTATTAACACAATTCTAGTGGGAGCGCTGTATGTACTTTTGGACAATAGTTGCATACGAGGACATTAAATAATATGGAACACAAAATGCACTACATATAATACGCACAAACAAAGTAATATAAAAAGATAACAATCTCTTTGTAATTGTAAACAATTATTGGTCCACCAAATTAAATATTCTGATGTGTATCATAGTTTTCATTTGATATAGTGTTTGATAGAAAGGTTTTTTCATGCAAATTGTCGAGGAGTTAATTCTGTAACTCATAACAGGTACTAGTCGTATTAGAAATAAAGCTGTTTAAATGTTCAACAATATAATTTGATATACATTAACAATACATAATAATATTCTTATTATAACTTGACTGATTTTAAATACGAAATAATACTACGCTAGTTCTGGGTGGAAGCTATTGTCACATTCGTTATCATGCTACTCTAGACTACTGTTGTTGTCATTATTGCTACTTTTTCCTTTTTAAATAAACAGCTATAGTCAGCTCATTTAACGAGAATTCATTGATAACAATTATTGTCGATGCCGACATTGACATGACGAAGAGAGAAAACGTTTAACATCTGTGTATAATGTACGGCGTTTGTGTGAATATTTAACATCCTTGCTTCATCATGAGATCTGCCAATTTGAAGATTCGCATCCAACTGAAGTGGTCCGGGGCGTCCGGCGCGGCGTGTCGTGGCGTGACGTGACGTGGCGCGCGCGTGTGCACTGTGCGGCGGGCGGCCTGCGGTGGCGGCTGCTGCCGTGTGCGAGTTGATAGAGTTAAATAATATGTAAAATTAACATTTGATCTCAAGTGTGCAGCAAAAGTGAAAGTGAGGCGCTAGACTGTAATATCCCAGCAGCCGCGTCCGGACGCCGCCCGTTCATATTCGACTTAAGTTAAAGCGGAGCGTAAGAATATAAAAAATATTGTGATCATATTTCTATTATAAGTTTAAAATGCTAGGACTTAGAGATAATTGTATATTTTGTACATATTGCAAATAGTATTGTATCTTTACTTCCCTTTATCCAAAACCAACCCAGACTCCTGCGTGTTATGTACCTCCTACCTACCAATACTATTAAAAAAATATTACATAAGAGTGTTTTTATTTAACTCCTCTCTCTCTCTCTCTCTCTAATGTTCAATAAGCATATATGACATAACATATTTAATTTCTTAAATGAAATAGTTATTTATATTATTTAACGCCGTTCTATTTCTAATTGCATCATAAATTATATATTTACGTAGAGCAAATAATCCACTTCTATATTCTTATAGGCGATAATAGTATATTTTAAGAAAAAAACATGTAAACGAGTGTTAATAATGAAATCAAATTACAAATTACTTACAGGATATTAAAACGAATAATTTGTTCTATATTCGAATAAACAAAGAGACTGACAAAGTATAAAAACCTTCTTTTTTCGAAATTCATTTATTTATTAAAGTTGTTTCCACTTCTCAATTGAGATGACGCTCTTTCAATTCATGACTCTTTGAGTCTCTGGGTTTTAATTTCCTAGATTTGTACACGTTTTATAGATATAATTAATGAAAACTACTGGTATAAATACTATTTAAATTGAAATATAAGTTATGTAAGGATAAATATAAAAAGTCTATTTTTTCTACTTCAACTTTATTATTCATTAAAATTATCTTAAATATACCTATATTTAAGTACCTACTTATAATAAAAATATGCAGAGATACAGTTTGTGTCTACATTGATTATGTAGCTGCCACGCCGTTACATTACCTATGCGCCGATATCATTCCTTATACATAACATTTGTCCATTTGGAATAAAATACATATCTAGTGTGAACTCGGGTAGACATTGTATCAAAATGAACATTTGAATGCTACTTTACGGTCAATACGGTCCAGTGGTTCGGTTCCTGGTTAAGCAACATTTTAATGATGAATGCCAGTATACACCTGTCGTGTTTGTGTGAATATAGATTCAATATTTGATAGTATGGACTATCAACTATAGGGAATCCTAGTGTACATAGAGCGGATATCTACGTTCGAGTGTTTGTGTTCATAATTGCACACAAACAAGAGTATTAACACAATTCTAGTGGGAGCGCTGTATGTACTTTTGGACAATAGTTGCATACGAGGACATTAAATAATATGGAACACAAAATGCACTACATATAATACGCACAAACAAAGTAATATAAAAAGATAACAATCTCTTTGTAATTGTAAACAATTATTGGTCCACCAAATTAAATATTCTGATGTGTATCATAGTTTTCATTTGATATAGTGTTTGATAGAAAGGTTTTTTCATGCAAATTGTCGAGGAGTTAATTCTGTAACTCATAACAGGTACTAGTCGTATTAGAAATAAAGCTGTTTAAATGTTCAACAATATAATTTGATATACATTAACAATACATAATAATATTCTTATTATAACTTGACTGATTTTAAATACGAAATAATACTACGCTAGTTCTGGGTGGAAGCTATTGTCACATTCGTTATCATGCTACTCTAGACTACTGTTGTTGTCATTATTGCTACTTTTTCCTTTTTAAATAAACAGCTATAGTCAGCTCATTTAACGAGAATTCATTGATAACAATTATTGTCGATGCCGACATTGACATGACGAAGAGAGAAAACGTTTAACATCTGTGTATAATGTACGGCGTTTGTGTGAATATTTAACATCCTTGCTTCATCATGAGATCTGCCAATTTGAAGATTCGCATCCAACTGAAGTGGTCCGGGGCGTCCGGCGCGGCGCTGCTTGAAGCGGCGGACTCCGCACGCGAGGGCACACGCTCGACATTCTCTGCTGAGTGTGCTGGAGATTTCTTCTCAGCCTTCTGGTTTTCTGGTGACTTCGTGATTGCTGGTGACGTCATTCTGTTAAACGTAATGGGTTTTAATTAATTTTTCGTTTACGCTTCGTATGTGATAGCCCCTCTGAATATACATACTTTGCGCTTTCCTACATCTTCTAACGATTAAAGGGCATATTGCGTTAATTTGTGATTAAAATTTCGAATTTTTATTGATGACATATCGAACCAAATTTTAAATCCAACCCAACAAGATATTTTTCAAAAATTAGCAAATCAGTTTACGAAATCATTACAATATAAAAAAAATAATTACTACGATCTAGCGTATAAGTAGATTCGTAGACAGTAAAATTTTGCGCGTTCATAATAACTTGCTAAATTTTAGAACACAGTGTAAATAAAAATAAAATAGTTGTTTAAGTAAGTTATAGTGTTTTAAACTTTAAAACAATTTATATGATTGATTTTAAAAGAATGACCTAACACAATCGCTTTATTGGCCGATACGGCAATTAAGAACCGTTGGGTCAGTATAATCATAACGGTTCAATGTGATCGAAATCCGTGAATAAAGTCTTGGTCTAAATTGGAATAAAAAATACACTCAAGGAATTATAAAACGAATGTTCAAAAATATGTTCAGCAATACAGAATGGCCGCTAGTAAATGGGCATATATGCCCCTAAATTATGGTATTTCCTGTCCTCTGTCTGCAATTATACCAACCATACCAGCTCGTGCCGGAACAAATCAGCGCCTGAATACTCCGCACCGGAATGCAGCAGTGTGCTTCACATCGCACTGCGCTAGGCATTTGGGCAAAAACTACATATGTATATTCTTTTTGTAACCGACATTTGAAACCTATATACTACTTTTTACTCCGTAAAACGGTGTTATAAACCACAGAGTAGGTACCTTTTATGTAACTAAAAAACCGTGCACGGGGCTGCACGCGAGCGGAAGCTCGTATTGAATAATAACGCAAGGCCGTTTTGGTTAGTAGGAACCTCTTGACAAAACGGTGTTGACACATTATTCCAACCTAAAACGTCTAATACTATTTTTTCGCGCCGCGAATTCAGAACTCGCACATGTCGGCAATATTTTTGACATTAGGTTGTCAAACGGAGGTAGAATTCATCTTAACGAAATTAGAGGGTGATTGCTTATAATTATGAATATATCCACGTTTGGTATTATGACGACGAGACGGACAGTTTATAGTTTTGTTAGTTTTTACCTGCGTCCGCTTCAAGTTACATACACACGTACATATGTGTATTTTGTAAATCTTGTCATTCATAGCTACAGTACATTTATATGATATCTTGACTTTTTATTATGATGAAAACACGTTTCCAGTAAATCACGTTTTGCCCGGAGGCTTCGACACTCGGGTTTCCAGGGGTATGAGCATGACGGACGATTGTTAACGGATTCCTTTGCGTTTCACTTTGCGACAAGTTAATTCAGCCTAGCATAAACGTAGGAATATTAAAAGTATTAAAAATTATGATTTTTGCTATATTATGTAGGTATCGCAGCTCCTGTTTTTTATGTGAGAAAAGTAGCAAACGAGTATGCAAGCTACCTGATGTTAAGCGGTAATTGCAACCCATGAGCACCCACATTTAATGTCAAGGAGAATTTATCTCCTATCTGAGACTTTATCTCCTGTCTGAGACAGTACGTAGTTGCGTCACTACTCCAAAGAACTAAGACGGTCGCCTCGCTTGTAAGTGCATAACACAACCACACCTCTCCATTCGAATCACAAATATCGCTTCACGTCGGATTACACGGGCGGCGGCGATACCCCATCTGTCGAGCTCCAGTAAAATCTATGTGATAAACATTTGAATTCGTTTTTACTAATACTTTTTTTCTTGTCATATAATTAAATATACACAAACCCACTAGTCAAAGTCGCAGTTTAACTTAAAATACAAAACCAATTCTTTCGACAATTAATTTACCATAACATCTTATGTGTAAGCGTCTCCTAATAAATTGTCTCCTAACATCTTGTCTATTAACCATACTGTATTGAATATTCGGGCTGCACCAATCTTTAGTGCCGTTTATGTGATTGAATCTATGCCAATAGAACTATCAATTGAAAACATCGCATTCGGCGTGAGCGCAAGCGATACTGGGCGACCGTGACCTACATTCTGCAATCATTTGATAAATCCTGTATTTTTAAAAAGAACTGAATAGAAAAACAAGTTGATATTACAACGATAAACATGTTTAAATCTACTATGTTGCATATTAATAATATTTTTAAAGGTGATAGATAGAACTCTTTGTGACTCGACTGCAGCGGCACCGGCCCACTTATTTCTGGCTTATAATAACGGCGTAAATCTCCTGTGTTCTTGTTCAAAATAACTACTGTTACTAGTGCTAATTATCAACCAATGAATGTCCCACTGTTGAGCCGGGTCTCTTCTCAGAAGGAGAAGGATAATTAATACACATTAACAAGACACATATACAAATAAGACAGATACTAATTAGAGGCGTCCCAACATAGTCCTCGGAAGCAAATCAAGCAACGTGTCTTTGATCGACCGTAGGTCTCCTGTCCTATCTGGGATTGGTTATAGCTGTCCATGGACGGCAGTGACCACGTTAGACGGCCAGTATGCCCATTTGATGCTATTATTACAATGAAAAAATGCAACAATGTGTATTATGCGTATTTGAATGGCATGTGTTTAAATATAATATAAATAAATAAATGAGTTCTTATGTCTTTAAAATATTTTTTTAAGTTCATAATTATGTTGTTATTCAGAACAAAACCTATAATTGAAAATGTTTGTCTGTGATTGTCTGTACGAGGTCCGCTTACGAACGGATAAACTAATTTTAAAGAGACTCACGTAGAGAAAGACTATAAGGAGCAATTTTAGCCCCAAATATATTTACGTGGATGCGCGGTGCACCCGTGAGCAGAATTTCGTTATAAGAAATTATTGTTAGGAACGAAAGTTTCGTCATTTCTTTACTAAGAACTAGTGTTAAAGTGTCACGGTAAGATTACGTTACGAGCCGCGAGGTTGTTTACTGTTACGTTTTCGAAATTATGATAAGTAAGCCTGTTTTGGCATTATCAAGCTACACACTAAAAAGAGTTTCACAATATGTTACGCTGGCTTTCGGTGATTTACGTGTGTATGGGCGTGCGTGTACCAGCAAGTGTAAATATAGTTTACATAAATCAGGTCAAATAAGTTTTAAAATTGGCAAGTAATTTATAAGAATAAATGTTACACCACTGCCTTAAAGTAGAATTGTTCGCGCTGCTTTGTTCTGGTTAGAAATTTAACGTTCTTATTTATGATAAAGAGAAAAAATATGTAGGTGTCTACCAATGCAGGCCTCAGGAATTTGTACACATCTATGATTTAAATTCTGATGGACTTTTTTATGTTTAGGTCACCTGATGTTAAGTGGTCACTGCGTCTCATGGACACCCACACGTGACCTCAAACAAAACTCGAGTTCTATCTGATGCATCATTACTCCTGAGGACTAAGATAGTCGCCTCGCTGTAAGTAAGCTTGGCAACCGCACCTCGCCAACCGAAACAAATTGCTTCACGGCGGATTACGAGGGCGGCGGTGGTACTTTTCCGGACGAACTATAGTTCTACCACCTATCGACTGCACTGTTTGCTAGATTTGTGACATAAAACCGTATGGTATAATGGTAATAATATGTTATAATGGTATTAATAATATAATGACGTATAAAGAGATAGGGTGTCAGAATAATAATTCTGGAATAAAACTTATAACAACTGGAAAGACAGTTAATTCGTTCTCTACTATAATTTTACATTATCACGGATGGACGAAGGCTATGTATAAATACTCCATGTTAGCGAATTACTAGTAAAATATCGAGGAAGACATTGATGCGAAAGTCACTATAATCACCCAATAAGGATTCAAGGGGACTCGATTCATAGTAAGGTCAAATTGTTGACGAAGAACTAATTACGTACTTACGTCCTGATAGCTGATGTAACCAAGCATATATGTGTACATTATTTTACAGTATATACATGCGTTGCGTTAAAATAGCCCATATACAAACATGGAATGAATATATTTTTTATACATGTAGCACGATGACCTAGCCGTAGTGGGCGGGTGATCTTCTTTGACCCAGTTACGACACTCGGATATGCAATGAGCAGTGTTTAACGAAAAACGGGAAGCATGACATTGTCACACATTTCTGTGTTACCTTAAATTTAATTTTAAAAACGTATTTAAACTTAAATACAAATTTTATATTTTACTAAATATATAGACTCAAAAACAACTCTAATATATAATGCTAGATCAGTAAACCTCGTGATAACGCTGAAAGTCTACGTTTGTGTCCACAGAGTTTGATTTGCGAATTTAATAAAATGAAGTATTACCCGGTTTATTGATGAAGTAAAATATATAGAGATTTAAGAGAAGGACATTTACATATCCGCACTTGGCTCCAATCTCCCTTTCTTTGTGGTAGACTATGGCAGTAAACTAAAATCCTTCTCATTTTGCCTAGTAATAGTATTAGTAGTATTGCATCGATGATTATATATTAAAATATTGAAAAAAGTTCTAAATGAGCCTATAAGTATGACTACATGCCATTTTCAGTTCGGTGTTTTCCATTATTTCCATTTGATATTACGTCGGAGTAGTGCTATTAACGTTTGTTTTTACTCAAGCAACGCGTAATGAACCCACAAAGCGGCAAAGAGAAAATTCGAGTGTATGGAAAATGGAAACCGAACGGCAAAAAGCCGGCATCCGTTATGGCATTCATATACAACACAGGTGCTTGAAAAACTCGAGTTTTGTGTAAATGAGTGGGAGGGTAGACGGGCACGCATATGGCAAGAGGAAGCGACGCGCATAAATCTACGCGACGGTGGCGCCGCGGCCGGAACAGGAAGCGCCGGCGTCGTTTGCCGCATTGTGCTATCGGCCGTCGGGCCGCGCGGACGTCTCTTTGTGAATGCCACTTTATGGAGGCACTCATTCACGAGATACGGCGCCCTATCGTATTCTGAAACGTTTTTGTCATGCCACCTTTGCGTTGATAGCGGGGATAGCCTCGTTTATTCTTACGGTCGTACCTGACAAAGGGCGGATGTTATTTACTGTTAACAATATATGAAACAATGTAATAAATAGCTAACTTATACGTAAAATAATGAAATGGTAATTATGTTTAAAATTATAATATATAATAATAAATATGACATATGCAATTTTATTTGCAATAGGTTTTCCAATGACACGAGGATGAGAACGAAAGAGGGAAATTGAGGATTCGTAATTTTAGGTATTTTACGATTTATTATGCATATGAATATTCGTTTTTATAATTAGTTATTCTAAATTCTATTAGTAGAATTATTCTAAATTAACTTTATATTGATCATAATGCATGTGTGTTTATATATGAAAATATTAATAAAGTTGTCTTTATTAATCTATTAAAAACGGTTGTTATATAAGTCTGGTATGCAGAGGTGAACATTGAAATGAAAATTTTATGGACAATGAAAACCGCGCCCTTTGTTTTTACCACCGTGCTGGATTTCATTGGTAACCAAAAAGCACAAAACAATAACGATAAATGCTTATGCAAATTGAATTGTCCGGCGCAGAGCGAGCATCGTCGGTGGCGCGGATTTCCTGTTGATTGTCCCTGATAACGCACTATTTGTGGTCGGCTCGCACGTATCTTGGATCAAAACAAAATACAAGCACTTTCGAAAAACTTTAAAAATTGATAACGGTCAGGCTGGCATTTGTTTGTAAGCTTGCTATGCTAATTACTGAAAGAATAATGGCCTTGTTTGGTTTCATTAAATTAACGTTCGTAACGGCATGTGGTACGAACGGTACGGTAGGCAACGAATTTCGGGTAATCCGACAAGTGAAGCTATATTGGCTTTGGGGAATCCTAAGTTGACTGTTGGTAGTGATAAGTTTAATATCGTTTTAATGTTTTGTGTTTTGTATTACGCAGTAAATCCAGGTTACCACATATGTTACAATTGTTAAACCGGTTATGGTGGTATGGATATCTGAGTCTTTTTTAAGGAATCAAAAAAATCACGGAAAAATCACTGAATTATATACTGCATGACCATTAAGATCAATCTGACAATGAATTAATTATTAAACTAAATCATTACACAGCAGTAATATTATCTATATTTTTTAATAAGTAATTTATGTGTAACAAACATATTTCACAAAAAGGCTGTTATCTTTCTATGTTTAATCTTACGGAAGAAAGAGATTGCATAATTACTATTGCACTTCCCTTACAGGTAGAAACTTTTAATAGATAAATAC
>DWKL01000915.1:0-16233 GCA_018249415.1 Phareas burnsi | reverse complement strand
TGCCCATGGGCTGCGGTGACCACTTAACATCAGGTGGCCTGCATGCTCGTTTGCTACTTTACAAACATAAAAAAAAACAACTTTTATTATCTGCATAATGGTCTTCGATACTTAGGTGCCTAGTGATTTGATCTATGAAAGTATAATAATTTGAGGTAAATATTTCGATGAGCTGTGCACTATGGTTAAATAAGCGAAAATTACCTTGACGAAATCGCCAACGCCATTTGTACGTTTTCTGAATGTCCCTTCATTAAATTTCAATTATCATAGTGAAAGCAGAACGAACAAAACAACTTATTCCATAATCCGACTAGAACGTTCTAAAAGATATGCTGAAAATAATTATCAAATCGTGGTCTCATTTCGGCGGGCATTATTTAAAACAAAAATTTAATTACCCTCAGCCGCGGTGTTCTATTGTGGTTCAAATAAAACGTCGCACGCACCGCTGGAACCGTCACGACAGAGCTCACCGTGATAGATGATATTCGAGAACAATTAATCTTGGCCCAAAATATGCGGACGATTTGCAAGCGAGTGGTCGGGCCTAATGGTCGGGAGGATTATCGCGGACCCGCGTCCCGCTAGGCCCCGCCGTCATTAGGAAAAATTTGTGGCATTCACCTCCTCAGCAAGACGTTTGCCCATCATATGTACTTACGTTATTCGGTATTCGGATTAAATATTACTACATACAATATATTAATGTTCATCAATAATAGGTTTGAGTTAAAATTGTACTATCGTATTTATGTAGTGAAATCTCCTACAAAGGATGTTTACTTAATACGGAAGTAAAGTTTCTTAATTACTATAATTGTAATTGCTGAGTTCCTTTTCGATCAGCGTCGTCAATGCGTTATGATTGTCTTGATGTACGATTATCTTCCAATGAGGTATTTAAAATATGAAAGTAAATATTAATAAACGAATTCAAACAATTAGATGTCAGATATCGAACTGCACATTATGACGGCACAACACCGCGGCTCTAACTACTACCCCCATATAGCAGAAGTATATTATTCTGTGGTCTAGTTTGAAAAAATAAATATCTTGGAGGAAGGATTAAGCTGCTTAGATCACAGAGGTAGCAAGCGACACACCTGATCACTGATCAATCTAAATATCATGTTGGATTTTACCACAGATATCCATAAGCTGTATTAGACACTTAAGATGCATGCCCGTTCGATAGTTATTTCTCGGTACATTTTTATGTTTGAGGAGCAGCGAACAAGCCTGCAAGCCTCCGGATGTTAAGTGATCATTGTAGCATATGGACACCCACATTTAACTTGGAACAGGACTGAAGCCCTATCTGACTTCGTACGTTGATGCGTCACTACTCAAAAGGACTAAGATGGTCGCCTCGCTGTAAAGTGTGACCGGCAATCACATCTCTCCAACCGAAACACAAGAATTCCTTCACGACGGCAGCGGTGTTACTCCTCCGGATGAACTACAGTTCTACCACATATCAAACGTGCGATACATAGTCTTTCACGAAATCTATGATTGATATGAAGAACACGATTTGATAACGTAACGACATACATATGCTAAAGTGTTCGGGGTAGCAATAAAGTGACAGTGCACGCTCGTATATCATGGAGGGTTTCATAAAGGAGGCGACGCGAAGCGGTGGCGCTCGGACACTGAAGGCGTTGTTATGCAACGCCGCTGTCCTCGGATAATGTCTTGCATAAATTTACTGTAATCGTGTAAAGCCACTGCTATTCGTATACGTTTAGTGGCGAAACTATCTACGTTAATGAAACGATAGCAATGGTCAGCAAGTAATGGAAGACTGTTATTGTGTGCTTAATATTTGAAAATAAACTTTAACACTGGAAGTGGTTAATATAGTGGTTATGAACTACCAAACGTATTGCTTGAGGTATTATGTTTCGCAAATTGTTTATATGCGTTTTTATCTTTCTGAATAAGGATTACTACGGCGCATAATCTATAGACAATCCGTGGAGAGAATATCACAAAAGTATTATGTATGCAGGACAATTTGACGGGGCTCTGTATTGTAAGGAAATTAAATTTGAATCTTTAATCGAGACTTACTTAAATAACTGTACTCTAGGTCCCATTCTCAACGACGTTAAGGTTTTATTATGTTCCACGAAACTTTTTCTAGTGCAATTTCAGACAATGTGAATGTCGGATGATCGAACATCGTACAGAGACGGAGTTTAATGGCGCAAATGTTCCGTTAATTGGAGATACCTGTTTGTTGAAACTTTCATTGAACATGAATGGGTTATTGTTGCCTGGAAGTTTAATTTGAAATGGGCGCTTTGATTGTGTTTGATTGATTAATGCGATATCATTTATTAAAGAATCTCTCATGTTTCAGTTGGTTTCAAAATTAACCGCAAACTAAACAGCCAGTGTTTAATATTTGTTATGATAACGAATGGCGTCCGTGTTGATTGATTGATTTTGTAATTAATACTTAATTATTTTTTTTGTTTTATCAAAGCATTTTATTGTTTTATATTTCTTGTATCTTGTCCGTGAAATATTGCATTTTGTCATTCAGTGTGGCCATATAACTAAGATGTTTTTACCATTTTTTTAGATTCTCCATATGGTCGTTTTTCTCAATGTCACATGATAATTCCTTGGAATTTTCTTCATTAAATATTGACATTGAATAGTTATTAGTTGGAATAGTCACAAAATATTGACATTAAAATATGTTACATTATTTAAAATAAATGTTTTTAAATAAATAATAAAATTGTTGCTTTCGATATTTTTGTGCTGTTTTTATGCCGAGGAAAATGCCGCGGCGGGCGCACGGTAAGTCGGCGCGCCAATGCAAATTAGTGGAATCACAATTAGTGCTTGATTGTTGTTCGCCCTGCAACTCGCATTTACCGACTGAAACAAGCAGGTAAAAGATTCAGCAAATAAATTATGAACCGGCATGTTTCGTTTTCATTTTGATCCTTCCTTTGTCTGGAAATATGATAAACGATCTGTAATCTAGCTACCTTCATTTCAATTTTTTTTTATGTTCGAAAAGTAGCAAACGAGCGTGCAGGCCACCTGATATTAAGTAGTCACTGCAGCCCATGAACACCCACATATAACCTCAAACAAAACTAAAGTTCTTTCTGAGGTCGCACATAGATGCGTCACTACTGACGACTAAGATAGTCGCCTCGCTGTAAGTGTGCCCGGCAACCGCACCTCTCCAACCGAAACACAAAAACTGTTTTACGGCGGATTAGGAGGGCGGCGGTGGTACTTCCCCCGATGAACAGTAGTTCTACCACCTCAAATAAAATAAAAATTGAAAATAGAAAAGATTCTATTCCATGAATAGAAAATAGAAAAGACCGAACCGACCGACCGTTGGGTGTTGTACTACAAATCTTAGTATCGCAAACAAAACGTCCTCACTATGTCTTTCGTGTTGACAGATGATGCTTAGGAGCAATTAATCTTGCTTGACCAAATATGCGGGCGAATTGCGGTCCTAATGACTGCGCTACCGCCCCATTCCATATCCTAACTTATACCTACTACTTCCTTGTTTTCCTGAATTGTATTGAATATTGCGTACGTCTTTGCAAGAAAATGATAAGGTGGCATGTGATATGAAGAAAGAATAATATATTACATTATTCCGAAGAAAATATACAAAACTGTATTCCCGAAACACGTGAGCACGATACAAATTTGTCATTGCTATGCCACAGCAAAAACGATGTTGGTATAATGTGACAACAGCGTTATGTATCGCATCGCTTGATATTATTCGATAGAGCACCCATGTCATTGTCGAATACATCCCTTCCAGCTTCCTAATAACGTAGTATTTCTTCAAAGTAAATTTCGATAGGTGGTAGAGCTACAGTTCATCCGGGGAACTACCACCGCCGCGCTCATAATCCGCCGTGAAGCGATTCTTGTGTTTCGGTGCGGTTCGGGAGGTGCGGTTGCCGGACACACTTACAGCGAGGCGACCATCTTAGTCCTCAGGAGTAGTGACGCATTTATATACGACCTCACACGGAACTTCAGTTTTGTTTGAGGTTAAATGTGGGTGTTCATGGGTTGCAGCGATCATTTAACACCAGGCGGCCTGCACACTCGTTTGCTACAAAAACTAACATACATTTAACATGCCTATTACTTCTTCCATTAAATATAAAGGATAAGAAATGCCTTCCAATACATGCTGCATCATTCAACTGAAATAAAAATAGGAACATGTTTCGAAGTATACGATGGTTATTTTTATAAATGCACTTTTAAAATAATTTAAATGATACAGCAGTGGGACAACACTGAGTTGATTGTGATGTAGGGATTAACCTCTTACAAGTTTAATCGTTCTCAATCGTCCTTTTAACCGTTGGCGAGTGGGCATTGCAGGATCCAATAAGATAATATTGTTCTACAGATTTGCCTGTATATATGTATTATTAAGTATAAATATTATCCTACTATTGTTTCTTTTAACTATCACCCCCTTTACCAGTCAAGGTTTAATCAATTGGCATAATAATTATGATTGATACTTATTCTTTTTAATTTTCAAATATTTTTCAATTTATGTCAACGATGAGGTAATCGGACCAACTTTCGTCCATTTAAGCATAAATGGTTAATAGTTAATAATTTAAGCATAAATAAGCATAAATGGTTAATAGTAAATGGAAGTAAAATTATTTTATTAAAAGTGATGTCGCTTCTTTTGGGGATAAAGAAATAGACATGCGACAAAATATATAATTTTACTTTCTACTGGACGTCAGTCTGAAAGAGGATTTATTCATTATATTGATTTTGTAAAAGTATTAAATGTGCTAGCTTACCTCTTAGATATATGGGACACATTGAGATTCGGGTTAACGTTCAGGTTACAGGGATTTCCGTAACATCGTATGGAGGTGATGTGGGCGATAGAGCAAAGTTTTAATAACTTGGGGCGACTTCGCCCTTCATATTCTGACACGGAGTGACAGTGGTATAATGTATTTTTGGTGAGTGAGGGTGACGAAATTTCTATTGAACTTGTATGTTCTTCATATTTCATTAAATAGGTAAAGGCCTAAAGCAAAATATTTTGCTACTGATTTACTGAAAACATTTACCATATTAAATTCCTTTATAAAATACATTTTTGAACTATACTTTTACTAAAGTTTATTTTTTAAAATAAATATGACACGTAACATATGTAAGTATACATACATACAAGCATGCTTTGTATTCTTAAAAGTATTTGCTAGATATGGACGAGGATTTGTTAAAAATGGTAAAGATTCATTTTGCATCGTAATAAAAACGAATATATTTGTCAATTAAAACCATTTAAAGATTTTGCTCACGTTACGGTATATAGTTGAACGAGAAAAAGTTAAAAAGGATAAAATGTAATGAAAAGTGCAAGGATCATTTAATATGGCAGTTAAAGCTATCCTTTTAAGAGCTTTCTTGACACGGTTTGCTACACTGTCCACTAAGGGTCTCAATGACCGACTCATCTAAAGGGTAACTTTTTTACTTTCAATTTAATTAAGAACTTTAATTACTCTTCTCCTTACTGCACTGGTATCTTCTGTACTCTTTAAAAATATTTGACCTTATACTTAGCTTTCTCGGTTCACTTATTAAAGTTATTTTTCTTTTTTCACATTGGATTGCATCGGATTATAAGTACAGGGTATTAAATAGCGAACTCATTTTTTTTTACTTTTGTATGACTATTACTAATTTGACGACCCGCGGTAACCATATTGGTCTGACACGCGGGGGTTCCGGGTTCGATTCCTGGCCTGTAAGTGTTTCTCCCTTACCCTCCTCAAAGCAGAACTCGTCAGTGACTACGATGAGTTATACTTCCTATTTTTGTGTAACCTAAGGGGGGAAGCGGGACAAAAGCGGGGAGGGGGGGGGATTTGTGTCCTGAGAGTTTCCTCTTTGCCCGGACTTTTTCTCTAATAGAAAAAATGCCTCCCGGTGATTGCTAGTACTTACGCATAATATGAAAATAATAATTAAAATATTATAACATAATGCGAAAACATAGGCGAAGGCAACCGTTGTTTAATGGGTGGCTAAGGGAATTTAACACTTGAGTTATAAGTCAGAAATAGGTGTGGGGGGTCCGCCTCCGCAGTCGTACCACGAAAGTTTCCGCTGTACCTTAACTTTATCTTTAAAGTAATAGTAGTCACTCTAATTTAAAGTGGTCACAGCCCTTGAACAATTGTAACCTTGTATAGATCAGAAGACGATGCTTTGATACTAATAAGGACTAACTTTGTTCGTACGAACATTCACATTCTTCAAAACAGAACATAGAAGTGAGATGTCGATAAACACTTACTATCATAAGAATTGTACTACTTAAACTGCATAAATTTCACCGTAAAAACGGTGGATGATGAGTTAGCAATTGTAATTACCTTTCGAGTTTAGAGTAAGCTTGTAGATTGGTGCCCCGGTTGTGGTCGGGTCATCTGATAGTTAATATTCAAAGGGTCGTGCCATCACGGATTCCGGACGCGTTTCAGTGCCACGCCGCTTCGCAATGAACGAATGGTCTTCAGATGCCCGATGGAGTATTGGTCGATTATTTCAGATCGTAAAGACGAAAACGAACTTTCAATATGCTCAAGATTTTAATACTTTGACTGCGGCAAACGCACCTCTCGTGTTTTACTGTCCGCACCACCCGTGCGGCTCGCACGCACATGGTGCGTGCCGCCATACTGATACACGCCTGTTGTGTTGCGCGCCGCACGGGTGGATTGTTTCGTATATTAGCCGCCGTAATCAAAGTGTGTTAACATTTAAACAGTTTAAATATAATGTTAAAATATTGGAAATAGTTTATATTTGAATTAAGTCGATCTGTATCAATAGCAACTCAGTGTTATTAAAATAACCCGTCCACATAGAGGGATACTGTGTGAACAGAAAAACAATCTACAGCTTAATTGCGAGTATGGACTGTCGACCCAATACAACGTTTCATTGTTCTCGAAATCCGATTTTACATTCATTACTTAACTTTTTAATCAAATTTAATCCTGAATTTTGAGGTTGGCTCATCCAATTTCACAGTTGAATGAATTTGTTTCAGGGCTGCAAAGAAGTGTTTCAATGTAAGCCTTCATTCAAATAACGGGAAGGTCGGATTTATAGGAGCGGTCGACCGAAATATTCACGATTCGCCGAACTCAAAGATCTCCGACGATTTATTGATATTATTATATCTATACTTAATTTTTCGGTCCCCATAATACTTTTCATCAATATATATGCGACTACTGGGTAGTCGTAAAATCTCAGTATTTTATGTTTATGTAAAATTTATGCCTTTCTAACAAGTATTTTGAGAATAATATTGCACTTGACTTGGATTGATAAAAAATCCTATAATGACCTGAAGTTTGGTACTTAAGGCGTAATTCCTATGAGCGTTAGGTCGGACTAATTTGGTTCATTATTGTAATACGTCATATGGCTTTATATAGTTATTAATTACGTTTTCCATTGTTACAGGAACTCCTAATGAGCTCGAAATCGAAAGAAGTTGATCGGTGGCGGGCACGGATGCCGTGAGCTCTAGCACCGACAGCGTTTGACGTCGCCGTGATGAGCACAACCCGCCATAATGCGTCGGCGGCCATTTTAAACAGGCAACGGACTCGTTCGTCGGCACGAGATGGCCGTCAGCGGCGCCTGCGCGAACAGCCCCCCTGCGCTCGCGCGCGTTCCCGTTTTACCGCGCCACTATGAGATGTGGAAACACGGCAAGTGGCGACAGAAATCACAACCAAGGACAAACGCGGCTGTTAGAGTTCCCAGATAGAGATTGTACAGTGAATTTTAGAGGCCTAAGTGTTACTGTGTTGTGTAAATATAGTGGTGTGTAGATGTTAGGCATGGCGGACGGGAGGAGCGCGCGCACGCCTCTGCTGGAGAGCGGAGAGTACGCGCATAAGGCGCCCGCGCCTCGCTGCTGCCTCTGGCTGGCCGGCCACATCAACGTGAGGAAATGTGTCGCCGCCATCATGCTGCTCTCCGTCCTCACCATATTCTTCTATACGTATTACGTCACGGCCCCGCTCACAAGGTTCGTAGTATTGAACTTCCGATCAGAATTCACATCTATCTATCTTTGTATTTACGGTGCTGATTGCCTGGACAGATCATTTGATCAAGCAGTATCTAACTCTAATCTAGTAAGTAAGATATTAATATATCGACGCCTGGGCCATTAGTTAAAGCGAAACGATGAAACACATTGGAGTACTGACTCGTCCGGATATGAATTATTTAATGAACAATTAGCTTTTATCGTTAAAAGCATTAACTATTATGAACAGAACAGGTCTGTATAATTGATTAAAAGCCCATAATAGGCACAATCCACTTTTATTTTATTCAAAACGGCCGGCATTGTATAACGAGAATTTCGTTCGAAATATTAAATGGACAGGATAGTTATTAAATATAAAATTAAACGTCGTAAAACACGCCGGAACGTAATTAATTACTCTAGCCGAAATATGCGTCATTCGCACAAAATCCAATTTACTTGCTAACTATCGGGTGCAAATACGTCGCTGTTACGAGAATTAATTATATGAAATTATCGCACTCGGACACTTCGTGTAGTGTTGGGGAAAGCATTAGTGTAATATTATTGTTTACATTAGAAGGTCCCTGCGGGTACATTAATTTTATGTTTTAATAAAAGGTGAATAATTTACATTAGTCCCTTTGTTTGAGTTCATTGCCTAAAGCATTTTCGTTTCGTGCTAAAAAATACATACGCGTGTCCTTTGTCGAATAAAATTAGTTTCTTTTATATAATCATCAATCCATTAATGTCTCATTGATGGACACGGGTCTTCTCTCAGAATGAGAAGGGTTAGGCCATAGTCCTACGGTGGCGATGTGCGGACTGGTAGTCTTCACACACCTCCGAGAACTTTGCAAAGTAGTTTTAGATGTATAGGTTTCTTCACGATATTTTCCTACATCGTTACAGCAAGTGATAATTAATTTCTAATACGCACAAGACTTCGAAAAATTTGAGGTGCGTGCGGTATTCGAATCTGAACCCCCAGCGTAAGAGGCCGGCTTCTATATACATTATTTGATGTACATACTAATAGTATAATAATTACTGTCAATCGATACTTAATGTATGAGTGGCACAAAAGAGTTCATCATGACATAACAACTGGGACATAATAACAACTGGGAACAACAAGCGTAACGTGATCTCCGAAGCACGGAAGTTCGCATGAATTTTAGCCACTAGTGGCCAACCATCGAAGTAGTGATAGCATAGTGGTTAAGATTTCGGCATTTCACACTGGGTGTTCGGAGTTCGTTTCCCGCGCGCACCTCTGATTTTTTGAAGTTATGTGCGGATTAGAAATTAATTATCACTTACTTTAACGGTGAAGGAAAACATCGTGAGGCCGAAAAAACATCAACACGTCTGAGAGTCCTTTGTAAAGTTCTCCAAAGAGTGTGAATTCTATCAATTCGCACTTGGCCAGCGTGGTGGACTATGGTCTAACCTTTCTCATTCTGGGAGGCGGCCCGTGCCCAGCAGGGGGACATTAATGGGTTGATGATGATGATGATTGTCAACCATCCAACTTCTGACCGCGCTTGACTTGGCTTAACTTTATAAATTAATTATGGTCTACGTAAGCCGCGGAACTATATACACGCCTCATTAACATTGTAATAAATAATATTAAACGAACTACAGTGTTTATTATGGCTTAAAAATAGCAAACGAGAGACAGTCCATTTGATGGTAAGTGGTCACTGCCGTTCATAGACATCTCCCATCAATACCAAATAGGATTGAAGTCCCACCTGAGGTCGGTCACGGACGCGTTGCTACCACTGAGCACTAAAAATTTGACTGCCTCTCTGTTGAGTATTTCCCTCTTACCGCACCCCTCAAATCGGAACAACAGCGTTTTGCTTTCTTGTTTTGAGGTAAAAATAAGTGTGACGCTGGTGCTTTAGTAGTCGAACCACGAGGGGCTCTTCATTTTAAATTCCCAGCGTATTGGCGATAGTATTAGTGATTATTGTATACAATAATACGCTCGACAAGGTCCCTGCGGGGATATTATGCGATCGATGGTTCAATGCTACGTGAATATTATACTTACCATGGCGCCAATATTTTTTACTCTCACTTTATTTTGCAAATATCCGCCACAATGTTATATTATGTTGACATGTTTTCGTTTTTTATATTAGAAGAATAACAGTGCTGTACCATATCCGTGTAGACCACCTGATGCTAAGTGGTTAATGCAGCCCACGGGCACCCACATCTAACTTTAAACAAGACTGAAATTCAACCTGAGGTCGTAGTAAATGCGTCACTACTCCTGCGGGCTAAAATGTTTTTTTTTTTATATTAGAAGAATAGCAGTGCTGTACAGTAGCTGTGCAGGCCACCTGATGTTAAGTGGTCAATGCAGCCCATGGGCACCCACAGCTAATTTTAAGCAGGACTGAAGCTCTACCTGAAGTCGTACGTAAATGCGTCACTACTCCTGCGAGCTAAGATGGTCGCCTCGGTGGTAAGTATACCCGACGACCACACTTCTCCAACCGGCACAAGGATTGCTTTACAGCGGATTGTGAGCCCGATAATAGTGCACCGTTTTATGACTAAATGTGTCATTTTATGTGAACCTAATTTTGGTATCAATTAAATTAATTTAGATTGAATTAATTCTGCTTGGGATTTGGTAATGGGGTCTAAATGTAATTTGGTGAGCGTTTAATTGTACTCTTTGGAAATCTATTTACGAATAGAAGTAATAAAAATAATTAATCACTTTTTATTTCACGGATGTTAATCTATAATACGTCGTCTGTCCTTCCAGATAACATTTTCCTATTGTCATTGTTCGAATAGACGTTTATAATATAATTAATATTATAATAATATTCCGATCAGGCAATTGTATTGTCGATTTTGAACAGCAGTTTTAATGTCGTTAATAAAGTAGCGCTGGATGACAACACGTATCTCGTTCGATATTTTAATGCAACCGGCGTATCGGTGCTTAACGGTGACCATAAATAGTGGCGGTGCATTAGTTTGTAGATAACTTTGATAATCTATACTTACAAAGAAATAAAATTGAAGTGTATGTTTGTGGTTTTAAAAATAAGTTCCATTGTCTATGCTCATAACTATGCTCATTATAATGTACCAAAACACACTTTTCAGTCTGTATTGGCAAATGAAGATAATTCATACTTTTTTAATCTGTATTAGCAAATGAAGATAAATCAATTTTTTTTTGTCTGTATTAGCAAATGAAGATAAATCTTATTTTTTTTATCTGTATTACCAAATGTTAGAGGTAAAACTATTTTGATGTATCTACAGGAACCAATAACATGGCCACTTTTATAGTACAGTTGTAAATACTCATTTATTAATCTTGGAAATGATAAAATGATTTTGAATGGATTTCTTCTACAGGAATAATTTTTTGCCTTGAAAATCTTACTTCGATTCTTCCATAAACATTGGAAAAACGCGAAACATTCTGGTAGGTAGAGCCGCGCTAGGAAGCTCATTATGCTACTAAAATTATGCATTCAAATTTATTTTAGTTTTACTTATATTCATGAAACTCAAAATTTAATTTAACGTCGAAGAAGGAGCCAGTTTTCAAAATGAACTGTCATTAAGATATTGGAAGAATCTTTATTCGATAATACGCCAAAGTTTCATTAAAGTCGATTTAAAGGTGCTAACTAAACCAGCGGGATTCAGTAATTGTTTTAGTTACATAATAAAAATTATAATCATAGCATTCGTACTAAACCCGTGATAATATTTGTATTAACTATGCACACCCAATCTTATTTATTTCATCCACGTTTGAAGCTTCATTAGATAGTAATACGGGTTAAGCATATCTGATGCAAATATTTCTAGTTTGTGCGTGATCGGATTAATATATTTTCTTTATCGGCTATAAAGTATAATTTACTGATATCCTTATAAGAAAATGAATGGAAAATTTGAAGGACTTGTAATAGGTAAGTAAGAAACGCAATTATTGTTTATATACAGCAACTTGAGAAACTCGTTTTTATTGTCTATTAGTCACTTGTTTTGAAAGAAAATTTAAACACAGAACGTGTGCCAAGTCATAATGACACACATAAAGGTTCCCAACTCAGTTATTATGGGTATACTATAAATTTCTGATTAGCTTTTGATATGAGCTTCATCATAGGCAGTTGTTCACGAGTGTGAGAAATTACAAAGGCACTTTCAAACAAAAGTAAATTTTGCACGACATTGGGCGTGGAAGTGTGTGCGGTCGGATGTCCAATTAGCCGGAAAACTTAATGAATGTTTTCAATTGACCGCGACGCCGATGTTTGAGTAAAAGTGATGGTCCTGCATTTGTGGTCCTGATGCCTCCAGTAATGAGAAAAGTGACTCGAGGTGTCTTTACTCGGACAATCTCTGGTGCTGTATTCCGGCGTTAGGCGGGGGATAGGTCGTTATCAGTAAAGATCACAGTTTAATTGGGCAGTCATCCTCCATGTGGTCGGAGGCAACCCAGTCCACGAGCTCTAAGGGAAGCGGGCGATCGAGAATAGATGAGCGTAACGGATACCCCAACTAACGGCGTGGGCTGTCGTCGGCTCACGCGACTATGGGTCCTGACAACGTCCTCACAAACTCCACCACAGTCGCTAGCTATGTTGGTACCGCGATGCATAAATTTGGTCGCGTTTTCATATTATATGATATCTTTTACCATTTAATATACGTGGCTCGCGATGGTCTGGTCCCACTAGTTTTGATGAACAGTCCCGCTACGGAATTAGTTGGATTTTTAGTTCCAATGGTGCTATGGAACAAATGGAATTTAAAATAATTACGAAAATCAATTCCAGGACCATTATCAATAATTGTAGTCTCCAATTATAATTAATAATTATAATTTACAATTGGCGACAAAGTTGTAGTTTTAAAGTATTTTATCGTATTACGTATAATTGTAGTGACGTATATTGTGTATTGTTGTTTTTCTTCTATCGTCGTCCATATTGTACTATATAAGTTCAGGCAAAATATATTCAATTTTTTATTTATTTATTCAACAAGTTTTAGTTCACAAAACATATAAAAAGACACACAACAAATAAACGTAGTACAAATATTATTGGAGATCACTTTAGTTATAAATTTAAAACCTAGTTGTGCTTTTGTTGTCTTCCTAATAAGGGTATATTGATATAGTAGTTATTACATTTGTTGTTTGGAAAGGTTAATTTTAAACGTGGAAAAATGTATGCCGTAAGGATTTTTTTTTGTACCTAAAACCGACACGCGATGTTTCTAAATTTAAATATATATTTTATTTATTCGTATTACAAACGTAAACTACAATTATAGTTATTTTTACACTGGAATCGTAATGGGCACGACGCGAAGTACAAAAGGTTCAAAGAAAAAATAAATTGTAACTACGGTAAAAATATCAAAAGTGACCTCATTTCCATCGCAAAGGTTGTAGACCCTTTGTTTCTAATATCGAAAAAGATTTATTACGCATAAAATTAGCAGTTAATGCAGGAAATTGCTTCGCGAAAGAATTAAAAGCGTTTAACTTTGTGCCGAGTCCTTGTCGCCCTTTGTTTGGCAACTTTTCACGGCTAAATTAGAACGAGGAGGAAATATTTCGGAGTAATTTATAACGTGATTTTATGTAATTAGGGCGGATGTCGTGTAGCTCGAACGATAATATTTTATTTTATCGGCTTAAATTTACACAGCGCGATGAGCGGCGGCAAGTTTTGCCGTCGCCTGAATTTATAGCTAAACTTGCGTTGCGTCTAATTAATGGGAGCAGCTTTCCTAAATCGCACGGAATTCGTTCGTTTCACCGTTCACTATTGTTTTAAAACCATTTATTTCAAATTCGTATTGACTCCATTACGTCAAGTCGGTATCGTTTTACGCCCACTAATTGAGCGTCATTAAAATATCATTTTCACGGCCTCAGCGTAAAATACACACCTACCGTCTTAAGAATTTTTAACGTCGACATTACTTTATCAGATCCGAATGGTGTACGACAATTTTGAAATTCCATTCATACGTATCTAAGATACGTCACGTAATTAGTCTTAACGAGCTTGCCTAATTGCAATTAGGAATAATCTTACTATTTTATTTTACGTACGTAATACGTGTGTTTGGGTATTTATTAATAAAAAATATGTTTCTGAAAATTTTAAGGTTTTCATACGAATATCCCAAGGGACAAATGTTATAAAATGTATCTTCTCTTGTCGGTCACTAATTGCACATATCTTCAACGCAGACTTACTAAATTTACAGACATATAAATGAGAGCTAATTTACCTACTATTGGTGTTATTCATAAATTTCGTAATAGTTAGCCGTAATAAGCAGTGGTCCGTCTCTATAATTCTTTTCAGGTCGTCGTTAAAGTTCGCTACCGGTTGTATCGGGCGGGGCTTTCATTAAAGAGAGGCCGCACGTCGGCCGCGGCGTGTAGCCTACGGATAAATATTTCCGCAAATTCCGCCTTTATTTATTCTAACGCTATTGAGATAAACCATAATGGGTCTTTGATGTGGCTCCAACTTGAAGCGCGGCCTCAAGTTTGCGAATCTTTGATTGATTCCCAACGAAATTTTGTCAAACGATGCCACGAAGTATCTGTGATCAATTTGTACTAAGTTATAATTACAATTATTTGGTTAAACATTCGACATTGATTAGCAGGCATGTTGGATTAGTAGGTGTATTTGCTTTGGACCAAGACAAGGAGCATACTTGCAGCAGGTTTTTTTTAGGTGGGTAGTAAAAAACGTGCAACTCACCTAACATGAAGTGGCCCATGGACATTCACGTGTGACCTCAACAGGCCGGAAGTCCTATATAAACTTGGGCAACTTCACTCGAGTTTAGATAGATATCACAACTTTAGAGAACTAAAACGGTCGGATTCCTTGTACAAAAGTACAACCGACAACCACACCTCTTTGAGCGAAACACAAGAATTGTTTTACGGTGGGTGGTGAGGGCAGCGGTGATACCTTGCTGGTCGAATTATATTGCTACCATCTGTAAAGGTATCAGCAACATAATGTAATTCTTGCTTTTACATGTTGTTTCTGGATTATACATTTAAAAAGAGTAATAATCTTATTTTTTTTTCACACACAATAAAGTCATAATATTTATGTAATACTACTAGTTAATGAGCATACGGTTGTTAAATGGTCACTGCTGTCTATGAACATCTGTAACCAACTCAAAATAGAACAGATGCTACGTGGTGTCTGATGTCGGCCATAAGTATTACGATCAACTATCTTGATCTATGATCAACACCGTTCCTCGAGGTGTGTTCTGGCGCCTCGTCGAAGTAAGCTTTCTCAGACCTCTCAAACTAAAATACATCAATGCAAACATTGCTGCTAATGTATTGGCTGCTTCGGTAAAAGGCAAAAAAATGTATCGGTTGCTTCGATGTAGTCGAAACACATAGAGTTTGTGATTTATTTATTTACATATGTGACGTTTATAAATCTTATAGAAATGTACAGAAATAAGGAGTTAGCGTTAAAAACATTATCTGTTAGCCAATCTAAGCACAGTCAGAAAAGCAGAATTGAATTTCAATAATTATAAAATGTCAAATGTTTATATATGTTAAATATTTCTAGTTCCTGTTAGTTATTCTCCAATTAATGCTTTCTTCCGTTCTGTTGCGGATAACGTCATAATCATGTATTAAAGGGACAAGAAATGGATATAATATTTTTACTATTTGAGACGACGATATTATTTCTTAGCAAAGAACAAGAGTGGCAACCGAGCGTGCAGGTTACCTGATATTTAATGGTCATTGCAGCCCATGGACACTCACATCTAACGTCAAACATGACTAAAATCCGTTATAAGGTCGTACGTATATACCTTAATATCGATGTAGATCGTAGAACTATAGTTTCATCGAGGTGGTACCGAAATTGTCCGCACAATCCGCCGTGAAGTACTTCTTAAGTTTCGGTTGGAGAAGTGTAGGTTAGCGACACTTAGACGCGAGGCGACCGTCTCAGTCCTCAGGAATAGTGATGCATCCATATTGCGAGGCACACATATAGCGGGGCCATCAT
>DWKL01000914.1:0-16238 GCA_018249415.1 Phareas burnsi | reverse complement strand
GTTTCAAGCCACTTTATTTATTTTAATTGTGTAACGGGTACAATAAGACATACACGGTATAATACGATTTGTTAATTTCCGATATTTCGACCCACTTGCATGCATCGTCGTCACGGCGAAACTGCGGTAACGGGTAGAAACAATTGGCGCTAGTGGTAGATTAGTCTATCTACCCTACGTCTAGTTCGTTTTTATTTTTGTTACATTTATGTAAACCGGTGTTCCGTGCGTAAATGAAAAAGAAAAACGAACCAGACGAAGGGTAGATAGACAAATCTAGCACTAGTGCCAGTCAATAGTTTCTTCCCGACTCCGCAGTTTCGTCATGACCACGATCCATATAACTGGGTCGAAATATTAGAATTAAAACAGCATATAATGAAAATGCGTTACGCAATTAAAATGTATAATTTCCGCAACAATATTAGTTTAAAATCTTATACTTTATTTATAACATAATGAAAACATAATTTTACAAATTTACATATTATCGCCTCGATAAAGTAAAATATGTACTAACTAAGAGTAAAATTTAGTTTTTAATTCATCATAATTTTACTCTGTAAAAATAATAATAGGTTATAGACTCAGGCGAAAAGTTAGTTTCAAATTATTTTGTCTATTGAAATTCTTAATTTACTTTTAATGGTTCACTACATATTTTTACTGATTAAATACAGAGGCTTTCCCTGTGGTAAAATTAAGAAACAAGGATACAAGGTCAAGTAACCTTGACAAAGATTTTACGATGAGCGTAGCGCGATCCCGTGGCGTAATTGGAAAACGTCAACGGGTCGGCCTTGAACAGTGATGTGTAACTGTATTCTTGAACATTATATAATATGTGTACACTTTCAGTTCATTTTGACTTAAGTATTAATTTTCTTTTGTAATTGTTGTTTTGTAATTTTTTTTTTAACATAATGAACTATTAAGTAACTTACCGTTGTCGTACTATTCCTTCTGTTTAGAGTACTCGCGACGTTTTTAGCGTTATACTAGAAGTAGGGTATGCGTCGCTAATTAAATTAATGAACTGTCTCAAACACAGTAAGCAGCTAAATGGTTGCTGCGCAATACAGCTTTTGCAATTCTGTTTAACTCGTTATAATTAGGTAGACTATTAAAAAGCGAAATAGTGCGCTTGTGATTAAGCAATTTTACTCTGATTGACGAACTATTAAATTGTCGAAGGTAACTGTTTATGATTTGTTTAAACTACCACGAGCTGTCACTTGTTTTGATATAAATTGAATATTTTTTTTGAAACATTATTACTTATGTGTATGTACACTGTATACAATTTTGACCTTGAATTAATTGAAGTTTGTTTTGATTTGATTGATCAAGGCAATGATTCTTCAAGGTCCAAATTGTATTTGCATCTACAAACATTTTTAACAGACGACAGTTGACGTGCGTGTAAATTGCCACTTATGAAATGTGAACGAGGCGATAAAAGCGCCCTCATATGTAGACATAGGTGATACGTTGAACAGAATAATGTTACGTGCTTACAAAAGAGTTCAGTGACCCGACAGTGCCGGCTAAAGAATCCCTGACTATTCAGCCTCGAGCATGCGCGGCTCTTTTCATCCTTTGAAATCAATCTCAAATAACTTTTAAACACCATTTCATATATTGGTGATTTGCATACGTTACCTATGGTTAAAGTATTGAATTGAAGTAATGCGTAATATCTAAGTATTAAGGGCGTTTTTCGTGGGCGTGGGGGGTAAGGGCCAGGTCAGTGGGTCGCGCGCGCAGCCTCCCAAACTCTCCGGGAGACGCGCCTCTATCGACCGCTTGCCGCCAGGCTTAGGGTTGCCGATGAATTTGATCTAGATTTTATTTTATTCTTAGTTCCGTTTCGACTCCTGATGTTATGACGATGGAGTAGATAATTTCTATGACATATGATATTAAAAAGAGATTCTATAGAGCTTTATCTTTTGTTATTGCATTTGCTTATAATTTCTCCTTATTTATTTTTAAAATCTATTGAAATTAAGAAATTATATTGTTATTAAGAAGATACATATTTTTGTGGTCTATTTGATAATTAGAATAATCACTTTTTTTCTTCTTTTTTTCACAACAAACCATCATATTCAAATAATGCACTGCTGCAATCAACGGTCGTGCGTCGTCTTAATTATGACCCCTATATCGACACAGACCCTCTAGTTATTAGAAGTGCAATAAAATAGAAAATAGGGTGCGCCCGGAGGGTCGCTGCCGCCCCTATTTCGACTGTTCTTATCCGCGCAGCATCCATTACTGCGCAACTCTCGGCGCGCTGAAGCCGTCGCCTCAGAACGCGACCGCGCCTCGCGCTTCCGGGGCATTTTGCGTCGTAAAAGCTCCCCGATCTACCCTATTCCACATTAAACCTCGCCCCAATCCTGGAAAATCTAAAATGTGTCTCTAATTCCCCGATTTCCTCCACTAAATCCGCGTATAAGTGAAGTGAAGGATGGGGAAGGATAAGCACCAGCCCATGGAGGCTGAGGTGAAGGTGGCCACGGTGGACCTGGAGGCTGTCGACAACATGGCAACGCTGCCCGTGGGACAACACCGGCAGCAAGGCAGCGACATCGCCATTGCTGAGAAACATAACACCGCGAACAAAGAAATGGAACTCAAATGCGTCCAACCGAAACCATCTAAGAAGTATGAGTAGTTTTTAGAACAGTTAATCCCGTATAAACTCTAATGCATTTCTATGGTTAAACTGATAAATGTTTTACCTTTTTTTCATATTTATACTGTTTAGATAGTTAGACAATTTAATCAGTTTCAGATTGTTCTAATGACGTAAATTTAAAAAAAAACTTACATTAATATAAAAAGGTCTGCATTCTTCAACAACATTATTTATTAACAAGAAAAGAATTTTAAACATTATGCAATATTACAAATAATAATTATAATATAAATTAAAAAAAACTAAAGGTAGAAATTTGCTTTTTTAACTTACGTTTCAATTTCAGGTCGTTTGCCTGTAAGTGATTACAAGTTATAAAATTTATAGGTGCCGGAAATATCTGTCTTCATATCGGCGACGGGTTCTTAGACTAATATTTAACTTAAAACTTTAAACAAATTACCACGTTTGAAAAATGCAATATTAAAAGCTAGCAAAATAATATTTAATTTTATATAAAGAAACAAAATGCATATTAAAACTGCAGCTATATAAAATATTCTTGTAACCATAAATATTTCAGTGACAAATAATTTATTATCATCATCAACCCATTTCTTATCAGTCATTATTCTCATTCTCAGTGAGAATAGCAATACTTTATTACGCAATTTTTTTAAGAAAATTCTTAGAGACTTCCAGGGTCCCTAACGATATTTCTTGTAATTAATTCGTAATTCAAATCAATACTACTTATTCATAAAGTGACATTGTTTATTACGTAAATACTTATCATCAAAATGGATACCACTGCCCATTCATATTAATTATGAGTTTATCAAGTACATTCTTATTTTCCTTTAAAAAATCTCCTTTTACAGGACTTCATTGTTCATCATTTCGAGCTTCATCTACGCGAAGCTGTTGGTGGTGGTTTGCATTGCCTACGTCATCAGCGATGTCATCACCCACAACCTGCCTTTGTACTATTACGAAGGATTTTTCACTTACCTCTACGGCATGAGCATTCTGTTCTTGCTGTATGTATTCTGCTTCTTGTTACAAGGTAAAAAATAAAGTATTAAGGTGTTTGAATAATAATCATTTCCAAAATTAAACCTTGAAGACATTGACAATAAATTTCATATACAGAAAGCGCATGCTGCAACGGCAGTCCTCCGAAACCAAAACCTCCACCAAAAGAGAAGAAACCGAAGAAGGAAAAAGAAAAGAAGACCAAAGACAAGGAAGGCAAAGATGGTAAAGATGGAAAAGACGGCAAGGATGGGAAAAAAGATGGCAAGAAAGACGGCAAGTCTAAGGAAAAGGACAAGGATGCTGGGAAGGAAAAGCCTACCAAAGAAAGCAAGAAACAAAGCCAGTTCCAGGTGAGTGAAGTTCGTTACCCATGAAATCACAGCACATCATCAGCACATCCGTTTATTTTATTTTAACAGAATTCCGTTCCCCTTTTCGCTTTCCAGTGTCGTTCAATGTTGGTTAACTACACGTTTACCTAAGTACTATTCAACTATTAATTTAAACTCCGTGTTATTTTACGGTTGTGCTTATTTATGTAGCACACGTTACTTAGTGTTCACTTTAAACCACTATTATGTAAATGCTTTGTTAGGACGTGACTGGCCGCATGACCCCTTTTTTGTTTACGCTGGCTACTTTCTGTTTTTTCCATATCATTTGGGCAGGAGGTGTATCCCCGTAAGATGCGCGATAAAGTTCGTCAACAACAATTACAAATGCAAATGGCGCAATTGTATGCGTCCGAACAGGTGAGGTTATCTTGACGCATCCTGCTTGAACACTTGTGTATTACAATTACCGGTACGGAAAGCTTTGGATGTGCTGTTTGTAGATTATGTCCGCCATTATGTATAGTGCTTGAGTTTTACCCGCTACACCACTCATTTGCTTGTTATAAACGACATTTAGTCACGTAAGATGAATTAATTTACTGAGAAGAATATCTCATAATAACACTTCATGTATACTCTCTTAAAATAACCAATAAAGACTGCTAGTACTAAGACTATCATTCGTATTAAAATCATTGAGCCCGTAAGCACCAGTATATTTATCAAATTCTTGTCTTTCTAGTATGATTCGCTCATCAACGATATAAATATTCAGAGGGCAAATTATGGATTTCGGTGTTTCAGCTTGTAGAGCTTGTTTGTTTGTACACTTCGTATATTCTCGTGTGTTGTGTAGCAACAAGACGTCGTGGAGTTGGAGGCTGGTCCCGTCGCAAGGCCGGTGCGACGCCGCAAGACTTCACAGAATGAACACAGTCACGGCAGTTTCTTCCTCCGTATCGGTGCTATTGGTTAGTATCATAAATATTGAGTGGGATATGTTACGTTTCTTGTTTTTATCACCGCACTGCGAGGACTGGGTATATTTCATCAAATATATTACTAAATTAGTTGGTGATCAACTTGCCAGTGTCTTATCATTATGTATGACTATAGTTAAAAAAAAATTAAGTCCCTTTATATGCTGGCAAGGTTAAATGGTTTGAACACACACATGCACATAGACCTGCAGTTTGCGTCGATCGTAACCGGTCTACAAAGTTAAGCAACCCCGGGCGCGGCCGGGAGTTGAATGGGTGACTGCTAGAAGCGAATTTTGATGCGCGCTTACGTGTTTGGGAGGGCACGTTAAGCTGTCATTAAACCTTGTCGGCGGCCTTGTGGTCGGTTTGTAAACATACGACACGGGTTGGCCACAAACCCGTTTCTCCACCAATCCGGATTGGAGCAGCGTAGCGGAGCATGCTCCAGGCCTTCTCCAGTTGTGAGACGACATCTATGCCAAACAGTGGGACATAAAAAGGATTGTAGCCAAGGTTTAATGACTTGCCATAGGACCGATATTTTGTTATATTATGAAAATAGCCACCGAGCATGCAGTCCACCTAAATCTATTTAAACATAAACTAAATCTTAACTTTATGAACAACTATAACCAACCTTTAAATTACAAAAATCCTACTGAGCCAAATGCAAATGAATAGCTATTCTTGCGAGATGGAATATCAAACTGAAATTACAACACATAATATTCTAGTGAGATGCTTACACAACACGAACAGTGAAACAGCGTATAGCCCTAATAGTTTCAAGGAATAATATAAAAGGCAGAACAGTTATAGTGGTGTTGCCGCCGTATTCAAGTCATGAAGATTTTACCTTATCGTGCAATCCCAATATTGAAATGAAAATCCGGCAGTCCAACGACCGATCGAGCTAGCATTATAATGCGGCCGATTTAATTAAAAAAATGTAATATTCATATAAATATACGTAACTTTACCTGTATAAACAATTTCTTGCAGCGTTTGGTCTCGGCACGATGGTTTACAATGGATTGGAATTCGGGACCTTCTTTGAGTTACCTTTGGAATCTCCATGCTATCTCATTCTAAAGGGCATAAATCCGGTTCTACAGATGGTGTTTACTTTTATGCAAATGTACTTCATATTTATGAATTCACGGGTGAGGTTTTATTTAAGTACGAACGTTATATATTCAAGAGTTGCGTTTTCATCCTCTGATGTAATAGTACTAATATGATGGTTTTGGATCTCGCTTTACACTTTGTTTAGTACTTAAGGTATTTTAAAATGCTGATATTTAAGTAGGTTTAAAATGTAATTTTAATTTAAATAGCAATAATTATTAACTGAATAGTTCAAATATGGATTTGCAACAAGTAAATTTCATTTCAGCTCAATATTCATCGCTTCAAAGTTATTGCAAGATTTGGATTGATGCATGTAGTTGCTACCAACATATGTGTATGGATTCGTACTTTGGTATTAGAATCACTGAAAGAAATTACTGACTATCACGTAAGGAACCCTCAGGGAGTGCCTGGAGAAGGTGTCTTAGGAAGTAAGCTTAGTACTTTTAATTTTGCAAAAATGAAATCATATAAATAAATGTAGGCCAAAACAATCTAACGCCGTGAAACCCAATGAAATATAATCTAATATTTGTGCTTTATGTTTTAGGAGTAATTCGAAAGCATACCTTGAGACACTCTGGAAAAGTTTTTGGAGCAGCAACTACTGCCGCAACAACTATCGCATCTACTGCTGTCAATGTTGCAAAAGCTACTGGCGATCAGATATTGAAAGCCGTCACTAGTACCACGCCTGCACCAACTACTACACCCACAACTAGTATGTATAAATAATTATCTGAATTGTTATCTATGTCTAACTAACGAACCATTAAACAACTCATTCACTATACATCTTACTACCCTATAAATTCCTACTTGCATGTATGTTAATAACAATGCATTCTGGGCTAAATTTTCAGCGACAACTCCTTCATCCTACTTTAATGTTGGTGGTGGTTTCGTTCCAAAGTCTAAATTGATTGACGCTATAAAGAGTACTATAGGGTACGATAACGGGATACGTTATGGCCGTGAATTTAAAGACGCTTGGCCAAATGATAACCCTTTCCCAACCACATCCACTGTTGCGCCAATAACAATAGAAGCTGAGAAAGCGACACAGACTCAAACAGCCATGCTGGAAGTCTTCCAGTGGTTATATTCGTCTACCGTGAAACCGATTGTAAGCACAATGACCACAATGGTAGCACCCACGACTTCCGGATGGTTGGCTACAGATAAAGACGAGTGGGGCAATAGTGTTGAAACGTACCGCGTAGATGAACCACCACATTCGCCAGGTTTGTCGTTGGAGTGTCGACCACAATATTCACTTTACTGGCCGTTGCACTTTTTATTTGCGGTTTTGTTGTAACTTTTCACTTGTAGGTGCACAAATCGCTCATTTTTGGCGACTTTATGTTAAGCATGTTCTTAATAGAAATTTTGTTTATGTATTATAAAATATCTTGAATTAAGTACTTTAGTGAAAACTGTATATTTATATACTTACTAATTTACGTCATTTCAGTCAACAATAACACGGAGATTTTCGAATCATTCGATAACCTCAACCCCGCTGCTTTGATCGCCAATATTGATAACACAACGATTTGCGGAAGGAATCCTATAATGGGCACCATCGTTACCGACTCGGCTCCTTATCTCTATCCGTTTATTATCGAGTATTCTCTTATTGGCGCTGCTGTCATCTACGTAATGTGGAAACATATTGGTCGCTATCCTAGGTTTGTATATTTTTTCAAATATTCAACTAAGTAACAAACTCGTACATAATACTAACATAGAAAGTAGTAATTCCTCATCAGCACATTAGAGAGATTATTTTTAGAATTAGCGTCCATACATTTATTAGATACAATTATGGCAAGACGAATTTAACTGTCGCATGCGTAATTGATGTATGCGTACGGGTTTGGTTACAGCGTGGCCAACGACGAAGATCTGGAAAGACGTTTGGAGGCTGTTCTCTCCCGCAGGGCGGCAGCGTTGGCGGCGGCTCAACGTGGGAATCGCGTGGACTGTGCTGGTGCTTCGAAAGGACTTTTCTGTGGACTACTTCTCCTGGTCGCTTCTCTCATCTGCTTGATTCTGTTCTTCGTCCTGATAAGACACCAGGATTTGAAACGTCTGTCCATTTACTTGGCCGATGTCTCCCACTGCGCGTTAATGGTTCTGTCGATTCTGGCGATTTTGATTGGATTTATTCGGTAAGATATTTTAATCGTCGCTCAAAATTTGGTAACTCATTTATTTTATTAATCACATAATGTTATAAGATGGCTATGGAAAGATGGTTACTTGTCACCTCAACTTCCCTACAGTTTTATTATATATTATATTGATAGTTTAAATAAAACTGTATTGAAGCTCTGCTTATATTCATTTATTTCGTTGATCCAATTAGTTTTGGTACCTACATAAATCCATTGTTAGTAACATTCATTATTAATGATTGCATGATATTGGTTTGTAGTAAATTTTTTTTAGTTGACCCAAATTTTTATTTTGACGTTTTTCTTTCCATTCCTTTCACCTTTTCGTTGGCCCCTTATTTCCCTGTATCCTTTTCTTTGTTGGCTCCAATATAAATGTCTACTTGCACATTTTTTGTGCCATTTCCATTAACTTCGTTATTTAACATTCATCATTACCCTTTATTTGTGACTGATCATAAAAATATTGTTTTCTTCGGATTAATCTTGCTTTCACCATGTTTGGTTTCTCCCTGATTTGGTAAAACTGAGTAGAAGTAGAGAGATGAAATGGAGCTCAAATCCTTCTTCCTGTACCGAACCTCTTCGCAGGGTGCAATCACTGAAGTTCCGTTCTGAAGAGCAATCTGACTTGAACGATATCTTGCTTCGCGTCTCTGCGTTTGGCCTCTTCGTGTATGCTGTATTCAGCGTTATTGCTGGTGGAATGGGAGCGTTCACGCACGAGCCCAATTTGCTGGTCATGATTACTGGATGTTTGAGTGTTCTTCAGGTGAGATTGTTGTAAAATTAAGTTTAAAAACTTTAATCGAATCATTTATTTAAGGATAATATATATACAATTTATACCGTTACATAATTTCAGGTGGTTCTTCAGCTATTGTTCATCGCAGATGTATCACGTCGCCGGGTTCATTTGCCGGAACAGGAACGTAGCAAGCCCGCTCGTCAGGCCGTAACCTTTTTGCTCATTTGCAACGTGACTATGTGGTTGATTTATACCGTTGAAGCTCAAAAAGTTCTCGCTAACCCGGTAAGTAGAGCAATTATTTTTGTTTCTTTACATTTTAAATTTGAATTGTTTATGTGTAAAAATGAAATATTTTGCTCGTAGGTTCAACTGGACTTTTACGGATTCGTCGCCTGGTCCCTTGTGCAACGCTTCACTCTGCCACTTTGCATCTTCCATCGTTTCCACTCTGCTGTGACTTTGGCTGAGATTTGGAAAACTAGCTACAAAGCGCGTTTGGAGTGAGCTCATGTATTCACACAACATTGGAGATCAACGTCCAATCGTCAACAACTTTCATAACATCTGTGACGTAACTGGACAAAGTAAACATTTCGTCCTAGTCCGGGACAGCATTTTCGGAGGTAGAGTGAATAAATTTGTTGTCAGGTTTAAAATCATCTTGTTACTTCAATATTATAGTAAGTATAGAAGGTGTGAAGTAGGGCGATAACATATTATTTGACACTTGTAGAAGTATTTGCTCTCCCGGAGTAAATTTTAGGTAACACTTACAATTATTTTTATTTAAGCCATGATACAAGTTGTTGTTTCTGTTATTTATCTTCATTTTTCAATATATTCTTCATATTGTCTTCTTTCACATTCCACAAACTTTGATATGTTTATATTATTCACGCAATACAATTTAGGTTTCTTGGAAGACTGAGTGTGGAGACTTTGAACAAAAACAAACTTTACAGTTTTATTGATATGCGTAAAATTGCTCATATTTCTACATTTGCGATTATTGATATATAAAATTCTTTCTCGGCGGAACAAAAAAAATTTTTAACAACATTAAACAAGAATCCAGTTGTGAAGCGTTCCCTCCTGTGTTAGAAATAATTTGTGTGCCATGGTTTAGCATTAAGACTTTATTAAAATTTGACAATATTTTACATCTTTTTTTACTTATGTCTATCTTGTATTATGTTTTTCACAGTAATAATTAACTCCAGTTTCGTTTTTGTAACACATAGATATTATATCTACGTCTATATTGTAGAAAATATATAAAATTAATGAAATATCTAAAACGGTTCGTGTATTTGAAAACGTAGAATATTTTTAATATTAGAGATAATACTAATTGCTACATTAAAATTTCAGAAAATTTATTAGCCAACTTAATATTTAGGGTAAGAGTGTAGAATTACCTAAATAATATCGAAAATTTAACAGACGGTTTTTAATCGTAAGAAGGTTATATTATCTACATAAAATATTTTAATTGTACTTAATTGTGTATGATATTGACGAGTCGTTATGGGCTGCAGTAACTGCTTGATAAGTATTGATTGGGTAAAATATGATTTTAAGATATTTTTATCTTTATCGCAAGGGGCCATAAAAGTGAAAATTTTAACACCACATCGCACACTTATTATATTAGCATATACTTATTAGCTCTTCTTACACATTTTCTCAAATAGAGGTAAACAAAAACGTAACATTGGTCTAAGTAGTGAGAATTTTCTCAGTTTCTATATAAATCATTTTACGTTACGCACTCAAAGCTTAAAGCTTTCAACGTACTAAGATACTTTTAACCATTTTGTAACTTTTTGTCTACCTGTATTTTCATTATTAATATAATATACAACAATTCGATTACTTGAGGTGAGATTACATAATGCTTCTACTTATTCAGTGGACACAGGACGCACGATAAACAAATACGGACGAAACTGAAGTCTATTATACGTATTATCTACAGGAGGGTGCCTATATTTATTGATTAAAACTAATTTCATTTCACGGGCCAAGTAAATTTGCTAACAGAATAGTGTATAAGATAATAATACAGTTATTATCGTATAAAATGGAACATACATTTCTACTTGGGCCGTTATTTGAAATACAAGTTTCAATGGATGCTGTGAAGCATTTAAGGGAGTTGGCTAAAAGATGCAATTGTTGTATGTAATTATTACATACAACGCATACTTACAATTGCCGATGTGCCGCATGTTACGTGAGTTTGTTTGAGTATTCATTTAAATACGTGATTGCGTTGCATTAAAATCTCCACTGCAAATATTTTCGTAATAATCTTTATGTGCAATCTATTTTTATAGGCTGACTAATTTTACACAGTAGGCATACATTCGTACGGTGTAAACGAAATCGGTGTGCGCAATATCATTTCTACTTTATGGATTTTGTATAAAATAGTTGGTACAAAATTATTTATAACATATTTATTAATTTTTGTATTTAACTTTAAGGTTTAATTATAATTAATCGCTCTAGAATCTCGGTGTATTGTGTGCTCATGAGGCGAGTTTTTCTAGCGAGTGTAGTCAACGTTTTGAATGGTTTAACATTTTTTATTGTAATATTTAAATCGTAATTTATATCAAAAGAGAAATCATGTGAATATTAATCACAGCGATTTCTGCTAGTTATTGGTCGGTGAGTACACATGTCCCAATTCACATTGTTATGATGGCTTGTGAAGGGGTCAGAATTTATTGTAATGTTAATAGGGTTCAACATGGCCCTATTTTTCTTTGGATTATTCATGTAGGCTTGTACGTAAGTGGGTATGTCGGTAAGGAGACTCGATGGAAAAAAATGTTTTTGTTTAAGGGTTGGATTCATGCTTTGGACAGAACATCATCTTAGCTCGCATGATCCGCATTTAAACGACTACTTGGAGTGCTGGTCATGCACCTTCCATTAGCGCTACATCGAAGCTCCGGTCTCAATAGGACATGTGTAACCGCCTTATATAACAAGGTTTCGACGTTATCATGAATGTTTGTCGTAAATTAGAACAGCGCGTTAGGCTTTTATCACTGCCGATACTTTTAACAACACATAAAATTAAAATAGTAAGTCCTTTGATAAACCTATACTATTTCTAACTCGTTCAATTTTGTAGGTGATATTTACTGTGTACCTAAATGTTTGGAACAAAGTGTACCGATGTTCGTATCTTTAGGTTTAATTGTGGATACTCAATCAGTGTTAAATAGATACCAAAAATTAAAATTTGGAAACTCTATGTACTTTAAATTATATAATTAATATAAATATAAATGTCTATTTGAATAAATCAAATAATTCATAAACGTAGATTGTGCGTTTTATTTTTAACACTTAATTTTAATTATATCCCTATCGTTATTATTATTTATATCTTTAGATTATTATTAATTAACGGGCTGTAAATTACAATAACAATATTATTTTCTTTTGAAATAATACTGCGGTAAATGCAAGCAGATAGGGTATAATTATATAGCTACGTATCGTTCTATATTTATAACGCGAACTGATTTAAATTTGGTGGGATAGTACTCTTTGATTTAAGTGCACACTTCGATGTACTCTAATTATTATTTGTTTGTATATTTGTTCGCCCAAATTTCTTTAATCTTTAGTTTACTTGATATAATGTAATTGTCTATGATATTTAGGCGCTGTCGATGTTGATATTAATTCTAAAATACTCTGTGGTTCATTTTGGTACGGCAACACTTTTATTTTTACTGTCAATGTCAGAATAAATGAGTTAAATTGTACAGGAAAGAAACAGTGTTGTTTTCCTCATTACCTATTCGAAAAGTTACTCAGACCTCATCGATGCAGTCATAAAACGTAACTAATTAAGTTATAGCATTTGTTTTTATTAGTTTTTTTTTGGATTTTGTGTTTGATTTTCGATTTAGTTGTATAGAATTAGGTTCCTCCCGATTTGCACTGCAAATCGTAGCATGAGTGAACTTCGTGCATGGTCATAACTATGCTATAATTATTGCCGTATGAAACCTATTTATTGCAACTGTTCACAAAAGATAATAATATGTTATTTCAATCTGTGTTGGTGTCCTGTTTGTTTACTTGTGTACTAACAACAAAAGATCATTATTTCGACCAAGAATATAAAGGGGATTTGAATGATGTATTCCCATTGGTTCCCTCGTCGGTTCCCAATACGGCGACGTCGGCCCTTCGGAAGCGTGAAGCGCTACTAGAGGCGTCGAAGTCTGATCAGAGTGATACTCCGCTTCAGAAGGCTCAAACCGAAAGTAAAGCACCCATCCCAAGCGAAAGAGAATTGGGTCTAAAACCATTACCCACTGTCCCAACAACACATGAACACATTGAAGTTCAACCCACTGTGAACGAAACAATCAAAGGTGAGATATACTTGCAATAATGATTTTGTTATGAATCTCATATAACTTGATTGTGCTATCAGAACTATGATACCCATGTATCTTATTTGATATTATCGTTAATAGGTGGTAGAACTATATCTCTTTCAGGTAGGTACCAATGCTTCTATTACAGTCTATCATTAAGCAATTGTATATTTGTTGGAGAGGTGTGGTTGTCAATTACACTTGTAGTCAAGGTGATCTTAGTCCTGGGGAGCAGTGACATCGTTAGTTCTGTTTGATGTTATATGTGGATGTCCATGGGCTGCTGTGACTACTTAATATTTGGTGCTCTTCATGACTGATTGCTACTCTTTAAATATGAAATTGTTTTTAACATTTAAAAAATCATACTAATAATTCCTGTACTCTGGGTATCATGGTACCGTGCATGTGTTAGACTGGTAAGGTTGAGCTACACCATATGCCATATATATTTATATTATAAAGTGTTGCTGTCTTTACAATGTTTAGTATAGTAGATGTTCTAAAGTTACTTATTGAAGTAGCACCAATTTAGTCCTTAAGTATAGCAACTCACCTATGGGTCAGTTAAAATAAGAATCTTATTTTGAAGTGTATACCGATTTGATATGTTTTTATATAAATAATATAATAGAATAAAGAAATAAAATTAAAATTTACAATCACTTTGCCTATGCCAGGATTCGTAGTGTTGTGGGTGCCATGGACATGTGTCTATGTGTCTTGGTGTACTAGTCTTCGTATATACAAAGACGAGTACGCCAATACCCAGACCCAGTGCCGAAATTTAAATTTATCATTAAATGGTTGGCCCATAATTGAATCCTTTGCGTGTCAGACCGGTATAGTTATCGCTGCGCTACGTGGATTATTGTGGTTTTTAACGTAATCCAGATGATATTTCTTTGATATTTGTAATATATAATGATATAATGATGATATTTGTTATATAATATCTTTAAGTTTTTTTTTCCAGTAAATTAAAGTTTTTAATAATAAATTGTTTAGATATTTTTCAACTCTCGTATTTCTTTTCGTTTATTATTTCAATTGGTAATAATGTAAAAAGAAATATCTGTTATCATTTTAGTATTAATCATCTTTATCATTATCATCATCATCATCAAGATCATCTACCCATTATCCTTGCTGGGCACGAGTCTTCTAGTTAGGCTATAGTCCAGTTGGTAGACACAAAAACCTTCGCAAACAAATAATTCTCAAATGTGTAGGCTTTCTCACAATATTTTCCTTCACCGTTAAAGCAAGTGATAATTATTTATAATACGCACATAACTTTGAAAAATTAGAAATGCGTGCGGGGTTTGATCCCCGGACACTCAGTGTGAGAGGCTGGAATCTAAACCACTAAGCTATCACTGCTTTCTTTCTCTTATTATGGGTTACTAAATAATTAGCACTGTAGAACTTCGAAGAGTTCTATTACTTTTATGGTGAACTCGTTGCAAAACTACCTATTATTATAAGTTATTTATTCAGCTGTAAGCGCTTAACTCCCTCTGTAGATCATAAACAAAGTCTTCCTAGCAGGCGAAGATTAGTTTCACATAAACTTAATATAATATATGAGACAGCAGTTGCCGTAATATTCCCGTGCGGATAGGCTTTTTACGGGGGCAAGTATCCAATAATTTTTCCATCGTTATTCCGGGGTGAGGTGAGCGTATAATTTATTGCGATCGTAAATAACGAACGTCCAATAATGGACATTAAATCTGAACGTTTCTAGAAACTTCGATCCGATATTACGTTCTTAGGAGCTGTCAAAAGTTTGCGCACCCTCGTTGGTGGGTAGAGTACAAAATTAGCCCACTTCACCCCGCTGATCAATAGAACGCGGTAAGTGACTAAATAAAACGGAATAAAGTTTGGATTCAGCTGTTTATGCTGAAAAAAATATTATTTATCCGATTATGATATATCCGACATAATCAAAATTTGTAGAATTGGAATAATCAAAATAACATATAAAAAGTAATGCACAAAATTAGCAATTAATTATCACTTAACGATAAAGGAAAACGTTGTCAGGAAACCTACAAGCCTGAGAGTTGTCTGTAGTCCTCGAAGGTGTGTGAAGTCGTTTGGTTGACATAGCCGTCACAATTGCTCATCTTTGTGGACTATGGCCTTAACTTTTCATTCTGGAGACCCGTGCCCAGCATTGGGACGTGAATGGGTCGACGATGATGAATACATAAAATTTATATATAAAAAGCGTTCCCCAGTTCTTCTCTATAGCAAAGACATCTTGCGAAGCGGTGATAATGTAGATATTCTCTGAACCGCTATCTTGAATAATCCCTCCGATCACCGAGAAAACATACAAATCAATATTGCAATTATCATCATCATCATCATCATTAATATTCCAGTGCTGGCACGTGTGTTTTCTCAGAATGAGGAGATTCAGGCCATAGTTCACAACACGGGCTGATTGGCAGACTTCAAACATCTTCGAGAACATTGCAAAGAACTCTCAGATGTGTAGGTTTCACGATGTATTCCTTCACCGCTAGATTGATTATAAAATATATAAAATTGTTGTAATTATAAATTTATATAAATGTGCCATATTTGTGTCATGTGCGGTACACTTCACACATCTTTGAAACTTTATGACATCCACAGTTTAAGTAATTGATTATTCATTTCAAACACTCGTATAACTTGAGAACAAGTTTTTTTTTATGTTCGAAGAGTAGCAAACGAGCTTGCAGGCCACCTGATGTTAAGT
>DWKL01000913.1:0-16248 GCA_018249415.1 Phareas burnsi | reverse complement strand
TTATGTGCGCATTAAAAATTAATTGTCACTTGCTTTAACGGTGAAGGAAAACATCGTGAGGAAACCTATACATCTGAGAGTTTTTTGTAAAGTTCTTGAAGGTGTGTGAAGTCTACCAATCCGCACTTGGCCAGCGCGATGGATTATGGTCTAACCCTTCTCATTCTGAGAGGAGACCCGTGTCCAGTAGTGGGACATGATGGGTTGATGATGATCTATATTTTCTTAAAATGTTAAAATTAATAAAATGTGTGTATGTGTTGCGGTGAACTGTGTTATAGACTACTGCCCGTATTTATACGGAAGTACTAACTTGTTGCTTTGTACTTTCTTAATAAAGTCATCATTGTTATGTTATGTTGATATAGTCGTCATAGATTGGATTTGATTGTGTGGGGATCCCAACTGTGGACAGCGCTAACTTCAAGCAATTACTGAACTATAAAATAAAAATGGTTCCTCAAGTAGTGATTTTTACTTAGTACCCACTTTTACTTCACAAGAATACTGTACGAGATAATATAATAAGCAAATAATAATAAACGGTGATGTAAATTTATTTAGGACTTGCGTGATTCTGTATTAGAATCAATAACACTTAGTGATTATTACTGATTACCAGACACTTACACTCGCGCGGAGACAAACATATCCTCACACACACTATCTCACTAGTATCTATGTACGCCTCAGTTTAAAACACCTGCATTTCTTAATTATGTAAACGGTGGCGACACACTTTACAGCTGGTGTAGCTGTTTCCGATTGTACAATATGTATTTTATGTATTTTTTGGTCAATGAAAAATTTTAATCCTTTAATCTTTAAGTTTAAGTGAGTTCAAGAAAACTCTGAAAGGCGATTTAACATATTTGAAAATTTTAAAATAGTTATTATGTATTGTTTACTGCACGTTTATTTTTTTTTATTATTATTTTTGGTGTGTTTATTGCAGTTTATTTGACCTTCCTGTTTTGCGTGTCATATTCGAATTATATGTTCCTGCATTATCATCTTTAAAAACACTTATTAATTTAAAACTATATAATAAAAGCATTTTTATTTTATGTATTTGAACTTTGCAAAATAGGTTATTATGGTTTTTCTATGTTTGAAGAGTAGCAAACGAGCGTGCAGGCCACCTGATGTTAAATGGTCACTATAGCCCATAGACACCCACATCTAACCTCAAATAAAACTAAAACTCTAAGATCGTACGTAGATGCGTCACTACCCCTGAGGATGGTCGCCTCGCTTTAAAACTTTAGTTCGTCCGGGAAAGTGCTGTCGCCGCCTTCATAATCGGCCGTGAAGCAGTTTTTGTGTTTCTGGTGAATAGGTGTGGTTACCGAGCACACGTACAGCGTGGCGTCCATCTTAGTTCTCAGGAATAAATATTGACGCCTTTACGCACGACGGCAGATAAAAGTTCGTTTTCTTTGAATTTAGATGTGGGTGTCCATGGGTTGCAGTGACCACTTAACATCAGGTTGCCTGCACGCTCGTTTGCTACTCTTCAAAAATAAAACAAAATTAAGTTTCATCAATTCCACACAACCGAAAAGCTGACGACCGAACAACCACTTAATATGAAAGGCACAACAATACATAGTACGCGGACAAATACTTTCACTAAAATAGGCTTTATCGACTCCGCAACTTGTCCACGAGCATTGACGAAACGCAATCAGAAAATCGATGTGCATTCAACAGTTTCGGCGCCATTGACGCGCGACCACTTAGCATGAAACACATCACTCTTCAGACGTGAGTCGAGTTGTGACTGCGTTTTGATGCATTGCATTCCACCGCCGGCGGTGTGTTAACACGATTATCAAATAATGATGTACGTCGAGGGATTACAGTATTTGAATGAATGGATCTTTATGACGGAACGCACTCGATGGCTCTTAAGATATCTACTATAATAGAATGGGCATAACACAGGATGTGATTGATATTGTTACTATGATGACCATCTTTGTCCATCATAGTACCAATATTTTTTTTTAAATGTTTTTTTTTTATATAATATAGAAATAGCAAACAAGCATGCAATCCACCTGATTGTAAGTGGTATTTGCTGGCCATGGCCATTTTTAGTAAATTCTAAATTTGTTTGGTTGCCGGGCATACATACAGCGAGGTGACCATCTTAGTCCTCAGGACTAAGTTGGAATGTTTAAGTATTTCTTACCACACTTTTCGGAACGGAAGCGGAACCCACCTTTGTTATACTGCGGAAATAGCTGTGGCAGTGGTGTCTCCGAAGTCCAACGGTCTACCATCTGTAAAATGATAATATATTTAATACGATCACTCGTGGAGCAGAGGGGACCATATCGATCTGACATGCAGAACATTTCGGGTTCTACTCTCGACCAAGCAGACATTTAAATGATAGATAGATTTCTGTTCTAGTTCTGGGTGTTTGTACTTGCCTTTGTATGTATCCATGGTACCCGCGACACAGGGTTACTCCCACCGTAGGGCTATAAGTGACGGAAGCGTTTTACGCATATAAGAAAATAAAATACATTTTCTGGTATCCTACTCTGATTCTAAACATCCATTTAGAATTAATCTTTCTGTTTGGCACACGTATTTATATTGATTTGATTTCAATTGCCATATTTTTACGAACATACTAGACTAAGCTACCAACGCGGTAATCGGGGTTTCATAAATCATATTCTAAAAATAAAAGCACGTCATCGATTAATCATCGCAACCGAGTCGGAACGCAAGAGTCCTGACGATAACCTCACGCCCCCTGCCGTCATCTGATAGTACCATCGGTGACTGTCGACCTCCGCCTTCGTCTAATATTACACTGTGACTTCAAAAGTATTCTTTTTTATTATGTATGAAGAGCAAGCAAGCGAGCGTGCTGGCCATCTAACGTTAAGTAATATCGAACAAATACTGAAGTCGTACATAGATGCGTCACTACTTCTGAGGGCTTAAATGGTCGCCTCGCTGTAATTGTGGCCGGCAACCGCACCTCTCCAACCGAAACACAAACTGCTTCAATTTTGCAATAAAGAGTTAAATAAATAAATAAAATAGTATAAGCCAATTTGTTCGATATATTTATTTTTACGATTTACGATTTATAAATAAAAGTTAGCGAGTGTTGATCTCATATCGCTAAAGCTTACCTCACTGTTATGACTCGACATGCATCAGTCTAGAAGGAATTAATGTAGGGAGTAGGCACTTTAGACTTTTAAATAGCATTTGAGACACGTTCTCACCGCTTCATGTCGGATCTTAGAAACAGATAGGAAAGCGTTGCCCCGTAATCTATTTGTAGTCGGTATCATCGCATTTACATATAAACAACAAACAAAAGCTCTTTACATTCACAGTCCCGCGCTAGGATACCCAGTGTCGTGAGGGCCATGGACGCATACAGAAACGAGTACACAAACACCCAGACCCAGAACGGGTGTCTAAATTCGTCATTTAGATGTCGGCCCGGCCGAGATCTGATCCCGAACCCTCAGACCGGTACGGTTATGGCTGCACCACGCGAGTTAACAATATATATATATATATATATATCATATTTGTAAAATGCCACAACTTACATGCCATTGTACTAAATAGCTTGCTAAAAATGTTGAAATTTTCATGCGGACCGTTATTACACAAGAGAACATTATCCATACCAATATTTTATCATAATAATATTCCTATGTAAAGCGGCTGAAAGTTCTGCCTATAATATCTTTAAAAAGGATTAAGCCGTTTACTTAATTAGTTTACACAAACATTTGTATGTAATTGTTTTTATTTATAATAAAACTAGAAATGTAGACGGACAGTCAATATATTGAATACGGCTTTTTATGTTAAGCTAAGCTGAGCATAACTTTAACAGTCACTGCAACTGCAGTGTGTAATAAAATTAAATTGCTATTCGCCTCCAAATCAGTGTGTTTACGGAGACCCTTCAACACATATGACCTCATAGCGTGACTCAATTTGCAGTTACTGCGAAATTATTATTACAATAGCACTGTACTGTTGCAGTAATCGTGCTGCTATTGGGAGGCCGCTGAGGTCGCTACACAAAAATACTTCAGTATTATCTGTTTCGTTTTAATGAATGAGTTTTAATTATTTTTACAAATGTAGTTTGTTATTCTGGTCATTCGTAAGTAACAATAAGATGTGTATTATTACTATAGCCATAACACTTTTTTATGTTTAAAGAGTAGCGAAGGAGCGTGCAGGCCACGTGATGTTAACTGGTCACTGCAGCCCAGTGTGTCTTATCACGTCTGAAATAAAACTTAAATAAAATAATAAAAACAATAGATAAAACTGAAGTTCTCGGACTAAGATGGTCGCCTTGCTGTAAGTGTGCCCGGCACCCGCACCTCTCCAACAGAAACACAAAAACTGCTGCACGGCGGATTGTGGGGGCGGTGATGGTACTTCCCTAGACGAACTATAGTTCTGCCTATAATATTCAATTATTTACCATATATATAGAAATAAATGCATTTAAGGGGTATGTCTGTTCTTTCAAAATAAAGCTCCATCGGCTTATGGCTTATACTCTAAGTGGATGTTATAACTCCATTAATTGCCTTTCTAATTGCCCTTCCAACTGTTCTACCATTGTTTGATATCAGATCCATCGCTAGTTTCTCGTAAGGTCAATAAAGTGGTTACAGCATTTACTATTGCGCGATAATCGCAGTCCGTTGACCCATGATCTCTTTATCTTATAGACATCTTCATTTTCTTCAGTGGTTTAATCTTATTTTTGTTTCAAATCTTATTTCATTATATCGATAGCTTTGTAGATTTGTATGTAATGATAGAAACGGCTTTGTGGACTTAAATCGGAGATTTTTGTATATTTTGGTTGTTATCAATTGTCATTGAAGTTGGTGGATTTTTTGTGGTTCGTCTGCAGCGGTACCACTGCACTAACCCTTCTGATATAATAATAGTGCTCGGGTAGTGTGTTCTGATCTGTAGGGTGGTTAGTAAAGCTGATTTACTTATGTGATGTGAATCAACTGGCTATTCGGAGTCGGTTTCTAGTAAGGCTCTTGTTCTATGTGGATCAATACAACGCGATTCGATCCGATTCTGGTCTATATCGGATCAGAATCGGATCGAATCAAATTTCAAATCCATGAATTCGGTATTTGCATGGGCAAAACACTATTGAGAGAAATGCATGTCCGTTTTTGTCTTATGAAAGATGATAAAGAAACATCGATCATCATGATTCCCTTCATCAAGTTTATTCATAGCATTTTCCCTAAGGGCACTAAGCCTACCGGTTTAACAGCATCTGGTGTTGACGCAATAATCGCAGTTCGACGAACTGTAATCTCATCGTCATCTCCAATCATCGGCAATTATTGTTGTGAAAGGCGATTCGCTTCCCGATCGGCTGCTCCAGCTATCTGATCTGATGTGTCTCCGAGAAGACAGGGTTTAGATGCGTTTTCAGATAGTTCATTATTTAAAACTAATAAGAGTTCCAATTATGTATATTATGAATATAGTAAAGAAATCAATGACGTCATATCGCTACTTCTGCGACCGATGATGAGACATCGCCAAGTATTATCCTGATTATCCCGATATAGCCGACTATTCCAGTTACCTTGTTTTCCAAGAAATTTGCCTGTTTTCGTCCACATTTACTTAATGTTTTCTAGACATTATAAATTATTCATCCTTATAGTTCTATGTAAAGGCTCACAAATTGTAATACAAAATCAAATCCACGCATCAAGATTCGACAGGTCACTTAATCTTATATATTGCCAAAATGTATTTCTTACCGGAAATCCCAAAATTAGCATTAATTTTAATAGCAAATGGTCCGTAACAAATCAAAATGCCGTTCACACTAACGCGAAGCACTAAAGACGCTTTTTTTGGTAGTAAAGTTGGACTAGCTAATTAATCTACTAGTTTCGGCATTTAAATCTTACGGTACACATCGACTTGTGACGGTAAAAAGTGCCGTAGCGAAGCGTCTCGTAGACAAAGTGTCGTTGGAAAGATTTTCTTTTGTTGAACGAGTTAGAAACCAGCGTGCAGGTCACCTGGTGTTAAGTGGTCTCTGCAGCTCAAAATGCCTATCTATCTATCTCTCGAAGAAGTTTGCTATTTCTGAAGTCTTAGATCGTCACCTCCGGTACAAGTGTGTCGGCAACCTTTCCACGAAAGCGCAATAATTTTTTAACGTTAGAAATGAGAGTAGCGGCATTAGCTCCTCATTGGAATTACGTCACTAAGATAGACGAACAGATTCATTTAGAATATGTGAAAGTTCTCTATCCGTGTTGATCAACCCATTACTATCCCAATGGGCACTTGCAAAATGAGGGTTAGACAAAGTCCGTGTTAGTTAGTAAAGTTCACACATATTGAGATAATTACAGAGATCTATCAGAGATAAAACTTTCAAAGAACACAGGTACTTGAGATTTAAACTATAGCCTATAAGATTGATAATTACTACGAGTTATATATACAATACAAATTACTATGAGTCATATGCTTATCTTCGCCCGATCCCCCAACAAATCTAATTTCACGCCTCGTCATGTATGTGCTGGGATTTTCTCTTATCACCTCTCTCTAACAACTAACTTGGAGACAGTGAGTTAAATATAAATAAGCTTTAACATTTAAGTGCTCTTACTGTTCTAAAACATAACATTACGGATCTCCTACATAAATGTAAGAGGAAAGCATTGAGTGAAACAAGTGTAAGAAGAGTGAAGGGTTTTGAAGGTGGTATGTTTTCCTGGTTTGACGCCGAAGGTACCACCGCCACATCTATTACTTTGTAATACCGGTGTTAAACGCTGAGGTTTTCTGATTTGGAGGATGTGGTAAAGAGACGTAAACGAGGCGTCCAAATTAGTCCTCGGGAATAACAACTGTATTGTTGACATCAGTTGGGATTTCAATCCGACTTGTGACGACTGCAATTACAGATGTCCATGGGCGGCAGTGGCTGTTAATTGCAAATGAGGATGAAGTCAACCCGATGAACTTGAGTACATTCTCGTTTGGTACTTCTACGCTATAAAAAACACATAAAGACGTTGCCCCCAATGTTGTTCGCCGATGTTTTTGCGTCGATATTTTATCTCCGTTTCCAGACTACAATTCTGTTGGTGAGCTGAACCAGACGACCGTTAAGTGCCACGTCGCCAGCGCCTCTCGAGGATAGTACGTAGTAAAAGATAGTTTTTGCTGATTCTTGTAAGAGACTATGTTTTTCTTCGTAATCGAGTACCATGTTTTTGTTAAGAACGGCTATCCGAAAATTTAATAATAGTACATCGATTTCTTTCGACAACTATACAGATCAAGGCTTAAAAGTAACGTACATTTATTTACCATAATCCTTAATTTTATATTCGTATATTTGCCAAATTATCGTTATATTCTTCTATCTATAATTTTAATATAACAAGTATATAACTGTCGTTATATTGTTGTTATATTACAATTGTTAAATAATTAAAGGATCCATTAGAAAGCTCTTGAAAAGTTGGATGCTCTGCTGCCCAGTGATATTGGTTTACAACACCAATATGACTGGGATGCTACTACATATGTGATTTCAAAATAACTGCCATTTTCTAAGTTTTTGCCCAATTTGTATATGCTTGTCTACATAAATAAAAATCTCAATCTTAGACCGAATATTTATGATTAATTTGCCACATTCACTATAATAAATGTAAAATAACTTTGCCAAATAAACGCAAAGGCAGCACTTGGATCTAAACTGGCTAGCTGCAAGGGAACCGGTCTTAACGGCCTCACGTTCAGTGCCAATGATGTCACCTGGTGTTTTGAATGCAGCTTCGGTACGTCTCGTACTCGAAATTATTTTTGCTTAGTGTTATATCATCAAATTATTATTGTTTTATTGCTGGTCACAGGTTTCGTCACTGGGGAGAAGGGTGCGGGGAATAGTTGACCACGATGGACAAGTGTTACTTGCACAACCTTTTGGAAATTTTATTAAAAATATCTGAGAATGTAGGTTGCCTCACGACGTTCTCCTTCACCTTTAAATCCCGTGATTAATTTCTAATATGCACATAAAAAAAATTGGTGCACCCCTGGGATAGAATACCGGACTTCTAAATTAGTCTCCACTAAATAAAAAAAACATTTAATTAAGATCATTTTCCGCAGGATAAATAATCGACGCCTTTAAAGTTTGACGATTGTTCCAGAATTACTTTAAATAATCAGCTCATCTTGGCCTCTGACCGCATTCACCAAGGTTTTTCGGTCACATAATCATGAGCGGCCGTTTGGTATATATAAACGGAGTGATGTCATCTTCTCGACCCGGCCGATGGAATTGAACATTGTTCGCTATGTCACAGCTAACATGAAATGGTCTTTTCGTTTTGTTGGAGTTATGTTATTGTATTATGTCATTTAATACGCAGTTACAACTTAGTGGTATGAATTCCGGATTTCGGACTCACTACGAATTCAACCCAATTGATGTTTCAAAGATACGTCTAAGGACGGAGGCCTTCTACGGTTCGATTTACTCTATATTTCCACGTACCTGAAAAAGGTGGAATGTTTTTTTCCGATTTTTTCCCAGACAACTATAATATTTCTGTCTTCGTCGTTGTTCAAAAAACGTGCACAAAGAGCTCTCCTTTAAAACTGACGATTTAGTGATTCCTCTGGTGTTGCAATAATCAAATTGTAAATGTCATTAAACTGTTTCTATTATTCCAAAGCTTGATTGCAGTTTGATTATAACATGTCCATATAATGGGTTCCTGGGATTCAATCTGTTATTATTATAGTTTAACATGTAACCGGACATTGTGTACGGAAGTCGGCATTTTTGTCTGTATATAATGTAACTTTGTGATAATTTTATTGTTTGGAAAATTTATGATGGCCTGCATTTATGTCCGTTTGCTAATTGAGTTCATAAAGCGATGGCATTCATTATAATTTAAAGTACGTTATGAATACTTTGAGTTTTTATACAATATTTTTTGTTATTATTTTCCGAGTCTTTAGTATTAATGTAAAATTGTCATTTGCACCGTTAATCAGACGAACTCAAATATGCAGCTAATAAAAAAAAATTTTTGCATGGCCTAAAGAGTGGGATAAGCGCTATATAATTAAGATAATTATACCGTGTACATCATATACAATTGGGTGTAAGCAGCTCTATGTAGAACATAAACCACATATAAAATAGGAGCCCTGAAGTCGATCACACATGCAGTTACTTCTGAGGACCGAGATGGAATACCTCGTCAGAGTGTATCTACCTTGATACACGTATCAAAACGGAACATAGGAACGTTACAACTCTGCTGTAAGGCGGAAATAGATGGCTGAAGTGGTCACAGTCGAATGACAAAGGGCCCTTCTGTCTACAACAATATTTAAGACGTATCGTTGTTGTGCGCGCCGTCGACGCAATTGTACACTATTGGTACACTCTGTGAGTTTGACAAAATGGACAGATGATTTTTTGATGTAAAACATCTAGTGGCGTGCCTCAATGGTAACGCACTCGTACGGCGTGACGGCAAACGGTATGCCGCTCTCTTATCATCTATCATGCCCTCTGGTGTTAAATTTTGTACATAATATTACAATAAGAATAATATGTATATTTATTTTATTAATGAAACTAAGTTTTTATTTCTTGAAGTTATACTTCTATTTACGTGGTGTAAAAATCTGATGAGATAGTTTTATTTCGATTGAAACAAACGTTGCGCGCGCAAATGTAACTCAGAATGAAGTTAGTCTCCAATGAGAATTATTTTTATTGTGGTTATTAATTCCTTTACGGTGTGAGGGTATCCGAGTAGTTCGCATGCAACGTATACATGCTATTCCGGTTTTATTTTATTGAATTATAATGTTATTTATTTAAAATATTAGTTATTTTACACTATATTAATTTATTTGATTTCTTTAATTATAAACTCTTTCAACAACCATCAATTTCGATGTTTTACATTCGACGGGTGTTCCATGATGGACACATTTTTTCTGAAGACCACTAACGATCTGGAGTTCTCTCAAAGAATACCACACGTTCATTCGACACGCGTAGCTAATAGGATCACGAATGGTGACGGCATTCAATTGCAATAAAACAGTTAACAGTTGTCTAATGTGAAATATTTCGTGGAAGTAATTTAATATTCTCAATTTTACAGTGACACTTAGACCACGTCGTTTAGTTGGTATATCGTTTAAAGGTTTGTTTTTACTTTGCAAAGGAGTTTAAAGCTTAATTATTATGTATGAACATGCATATATACATACATACATTCCAAAACATAGGTTTGTTCAGCATAGACCCTTTCGGGTGCTGCACTGTCTAGTCCCTAACGGATAGGGCCTTTCGGCCGCTTAGTAGTGTATTGTTGGATAATTGGCATTACACCGTTCGCGGGTTGTATCCCAGATGTTGGCGAACTGTTTCTTTACCCTTGAATCTCCTTTCGGATGACTCTTGCGCTTATCGCGCAACTGATGAGTTCCGCTGTCCTCGAACAGCAAGAACGAAAGTCACCTCACCCAAACCCTTCGGTTTGATGGGAACGATACGCTTATGCACAGCAGGCTTGCGGCCCTATGTTCCAGTCGATAATCCGCCGAGTGCGGTATCGCTATAAAGCAATGTACCTAGTGACCGTTTCGATCTGATGGATCTCTTCAGTAGTGGGTAATATCACTGGTGGGTAATACCACAATAAAACGCGTTAAGCAAGAGGCAGCCACAGCAAATATGAGACAATATGTGGACAAAATACGCAGAACCATAGCAGGAGACATTCTGCTTGTCCTCACAAAAAGTAACATTGACAAGGCAGCTTATATAAAGAAAACAATTGCTGACATCCTTGGGAGCGAAGCAGTCGTTGTCAGTAAAGTCACAGATGTTACCATTGAAATCAAAGATCTGGATGAAACAACCACGAAGCAAGAGATCTTAGAAGCGCTGCTGAAGACTGTCGACGGGGAGAGCAATATTACTATGGACACTATCAAGTCCTTACGGCGAATATATGATGGGGCCCAGACGAGAAGAGTAATCCATTCTGGTGGAATGTTAGTACATTTGACCTCGAAACCTACCAAATTGCCTTGGAGAGCAAGACCATAGAACAGAGATGCAAGTCTAACGAAAAAGCGACCGTTATCATTAGAAGAACTGTGTAAGATTGCGATGCCTTCATGCCGTGCAAACGTTGTCCAAATAACCTTCCATCAGTCTATTGGTGGAATGACACAATATTCATGGTTCGCAAGCAATACATTCGAGCAAGAAGTCCAACGTGCCCGCAAGAAAGTTCATAGCTACTTCCGAAAAATGGTGAAAAGATACAAAGAAGTGCGCCGAATGCTTAAAAATGCCATAAGGAACAGCAAAAAGAGAAGCTGGAACGATCTCATAGATGAAGTCGAGAAAGACCTGTGGGAAAAGCCATACATAACAGTTATGTTGCGGCTAAAGAGGCAACCACCGTGTTCACCGACTGACCATAAATTGCTAAAAACTATAGTTACGGCACTCTTTCCCCAGCAAAGATAACATAACTTTACTATAAAAAAGGATGAAGCTGAAATAGTACCACCTATTATTCAAGATGAACTCCTGGAAGCTTGTTCGAGAATAGAAAATACTAAAGGTTTAGATGGTATCTCAAATTTGACATTAAAAGCTGCCATCAAAACAGCTACAGGTCTTTTCCTAGACACTTATAACACTTGTCTCCGAGAAGGCACCTTCCCAGGACGATGGAAGTTACCAAGACTAGTCAGTCCTTCTTCATAAAGATAACAAACCAAAAAATGAGCCATCGTCATACCGCCCATTGTGCGTGTTAAATAGTGCTGGCAAAGTATTAGCGCGTATTGTCCACAGACGAATTGAAGCAGTCGTTGATACGCAACTAACTGATAACCAATATAGATTCTGTAAAGGTCGATCTACACTAGATGCAATAGATCAACACTGCAAAGCGAGTAATCTCAGGAAACAGATGCGCAAAAAAGTATTGCCTGATCGTAGCACTAGACATCAAAAATGCCTTCAACTCAGCCAGAAAGAAAGCTCAGCGAGTGAAGAAATACTTTACGATGATTCCACGGGGAGCAAAAAAGGTAGAGACGAACTAGGCGGTTTTTAGTCGGTACATGTAACCAGACCAAGTCCGACATATGGGGTCTGCAACATCTAGACCCCGTGATACATAATGGTACTTTTCCCCGCAGATTAAAAAAAAAACACTCCAAAACATAACCCTCCTTTTGTCAAAGTTGGGGAAAGAGGTTAGTCTTATCAACGCCTGATTTTAGTTGAAGTACCTCTTGTTATGTCTGGGCTTACCAGACTTATTCCACCAGAGCTGTGCAGTACTACCGCTGCTATTAGGCAGAAACAGGTGTAACGGTGGTTGTGCCGCAATCGAAATACCAACAATTGTAATAACATATTTTTGAACATCTTTTACTTTTAAATCCGCAGTTTCGACAAATTTGAATTGAATGCAGCGACCGCAGGATACTACTAACGAGCTCGACTTGTTCATTTAGACTGACGGCGCTCCCGTGACGAATTAGAGACGTTCGCTAGACCACTTCATAGATTAGCTTGTCACGCCATTTCGAACGTGGGGTGTGACATTTAGGACATGATTTTGATTCGTGTGTTTTGATTCTAAAGCATGGTGATGAAGCTACGATGAAATTTATTTGCAACAATTTGTGAGCATTCCCAAAAAAATCCTGTTGCTGCAACATACATTTCTGTAAAGAAATATGTTCGAACATATAAAGGTTCTCGAGTGACGACCAAGGCTAATCAAAAGGAGCACAGGATCAGTTGTTTTATGTGAGAATAGCAAACGAACGTTCAGTTATGTTAATCTGATGTTAAGTGGTCACTGCAGCACATGGACACCCACGTATAATCTAAAACAAGACTATCCTAATTGAGATCGAATGAAGATTACAAAATCTTGAGGACTAAGATGGTAGCTTCGCTTTAAGTGTACCTGGCAACCGCCACTCTGCAATCGAAACACAAGAATTACTTCACGACGGGTTATGAGGATGTCAGTGGTGCCTCCATGGAAGGACTATAGTTCCACCGCCTTTCTAAATTAGAACGAATTGGGCGATAGTTAAAGCAGTGATAGCCTAGTGGTTATGATTCCGGCCCCTCACACTGAGGGTCTGGGTTTCTCGATGCTCTCGAAGTTGTGTGAAATCTACCAATCCGCACTTGGCCAGCGTGGTGGACTATGGCATAACCCTTCTCATTATGAGAGGAACCGTACCCAGTAGTGGGACATCATGGGTTAATCATGATGGGCGATAATTTGTATGACATACTCCAAACGATTCAATAGCATTTATTATAATTTAATTGCTATTTTTGTTTTTACAACCGCTTTTATATCTTACTGTCTTTGACTTGGCTATGAGAAACGTTTAGACGTTCCCCGGTAGAACTATAGTTCTTACGGGGAAGTACCGCCGTGAAGCAGTTTTTGTGTTTCGGCTGGAGAGGTACGGTTGCTGGGGACACTTACAGCGAGGCGACCATCATAATCCTCAGGAGTAATGATGCATCTACATATGACTTCAAACAGAACTCCAGTTTTGTATTTACTTTAACATTAAATCCGCCTTTAGTCATATACTGTAAGTTTAAAATAAACTGTAAAGAATGAATTATATTATTTCTATACGAGTAAATACTCCATACGCATTTATTGTGAGCAGTTCCGAAGTTCCGACGTGCCAAAGATACACATATATTATTTTGAGGAAAACCTCTGTTGCATGCATTACATTTATCCTTGCACATTATTAGAAATATGACTAATCATAGCACCAATTATTGTAATTGTTATCTGAGCGCTACTTGTCCTTCAATTTTGTGGTTAAATTGTATGTATATTTTTTAAAATTTATATCTGTTATTTGCGTTTGCTACTTTCTGCTCCGTTATAATGAGTTAAACTTTGATCTTTGTTGATGGTGAGAAAACATTTTTAGACGTTAAACCTTTAATGACATTCAGCAAAAGACATGAGGGCTCTGGGTACGATATCAGGCCAGGCAGACATTGACATCTGCCTGTTCTGTAAAAGCCTAGGTGTTTGCGTCCTTGTCTTTATATATATCTCCGTGGCGCTCAGGATACACGGAATCCTAGTGTGCAGTTGAGTGTATAAAGCGTTTGTTTCTTTGTTTGGTTCGAACGAAAGGGGAAAGGGGACCCCTACCAGGCCTCTCATATCCAACGCCACTAGGCACCACGAAGAGGAGGGAGGGGGGATTATTTGTATCTCGTGGGTACCGTTTTTACCCGGGCAAGTTTTCTAGTAGATAAATACTTCCCGGTGATTGCTAATATTTACATATAATATCACAATATTAATTAAAATATTATTATATAATGCGCTAGCATAAATCGCAGCTATTTTTTAGTTCGGCTGCGACTGTCCGTCCGTCCGTGGGATACCACTCTTGTATTGCAAAAGGGCTGCACAAGCCCGTTTGATTTTTTTTATAGAATAAATAGCAAACGAGCATACACGCTTACTTGAAAATCGGGAACATATTTGTTCTGACCCGTAAGAATTAATTTGAAACGCCTCATACAAATGTTTTAATTGCCGACATTTGGACCCAGTTGCTTGGATCGTGCTTCATAGAGGTGAATCTCCGCAGCACAAGCCGAGCGCGATATGTTTTCGCTACTCAGTATTGCATGATGCTTTAAATTTGTAAATATATAAGAATGTTTTTTTTAGCTGTTTATAGTTTGTAATTCTTGTGTAGATACCACCACTATTAGTAATAGGATTTGCCAGAAACATCTCATGTAAAAAGAAAGTTATGAGAAACATTACGGAAAATTTTCGAAGGTGACATTTCGGTAGGATAAATTTCTAAGCCCCTCTGTAATATGAACGTTTGGTCCCTTATGCCGGCGTACTAAGACAGCGGAAATTCTAACGAATTATGGACGCCCACGGAATAAGAATCTTGTTTAATTTGGCAGGGTTGCCACTATCGAAGGTAAAAATATGAATTTTTTAACGGGAGAAATAAAATGTAATCGAATTGCTCAGGTTATTTATTTAATAAGAAACAAAGGCATATATGAGAGTACAAATTTTTCAAATTACATTTTTAATTATAATTTTTCTTTGTATGAAGCCATCCAGAATGGTTCATATAGCGGCAATAAAGCCTATTCCGGAGACTGCTGTTGGAGCTCTCCCGGACACGGTGCATCAGGGAGCTCCATTGTAGTATAAAAACAGTTAACACGCGCTTTTGGAAACATCCCTGATGCACTACAATATCGGCATCCTGAATCCATTATTATACTGAATTGAAAGAGCATTGTATGATTTTTGTGTATAGTTTGACCAAAGGCCGCTCGTATAAAAATATGTACAAAAGCCATTAAAAATAATTATTTTAACGCCACGTGAGCAGCGAGCAAACCTTCGGACCAACATGTTGCCCCCTCCCGCCACTGACAATGCTCTTCGTTCCCTCTCCGTGTCCGATAACCATCTGTTTGAATTGTTTAAAATTAAAAGAGGTGAAAACATTTTTGCAGATAGACAAATGCTAGACCAGAATTACTGCTCGCCCTGAAATCTATAGCATATTATTAAAATGTAAGCACTCAATTAAGCGTTTTTTACATCAACATCGGAGTTGTTATATGATTTTTATTGTCAAACTTGTACAGAAACTTCCATTGTACTGATTCTATTAATTATCTATTCACAAATAAACTTATTAACCTACATAATTGCACATGACGCGCTGTTATAATGATGGTATTTCAGTGCGCGCTGTCAGCCCTCAGCAGTAGAGCGAGTGAAGTTAACCATTTATTTTTGTGTTCGCGTGCCATTACGGCGTGAGCGTGACGTAACCGCCCAGCGTGACGTCACCTCCCTACACGCGCGGCCAGGCCGATGACACAACCTAATAGTTTTTGTACAGCTAAGGGTAGTCGCAGACGAGCCGAGTTTTGCGGCTCTACGGAGACTTGGTTTTTTTTTTTATTATATTTGTAAAGTAGCAAACGAGCATGCAGGCCACCTGATGTTAAGTGGTCACCACAGCACATGAACACCCACATCCAACCTCAAACAAAACCGAAGTTCCGTTTGAGGTTGTATATGG
>DWKL01000912.1:0-16249 GCA_018249415.1 Phareas burnsi | reverse complement strand
GTTATTATAACGGCGCCGTGGCTTAGTTGGTTAAAGCGCCTGTCTAGTAAACAGGAGATCGTGAGTTCGAATCTCGCCGGGGCCTTGTTGTAAAATACTTTTTTTATATTAAAAAATAATATAAATATGACTATAAAGCTTGCTCTACATTGTTTTTATTTTATTTAAAAGTAGTGGTTTTAGTAATTTTATTCATGATCTTGCAAGTCGCTTTTCGCGTCTGTATGTTTGTCTGCAAACTTCTAAACTACTCGCATTATTTTGATGTGGTTTTCATTATTACATAAGTAATATCTTCTGGTAGATTTTTAATGTTTGGATGGTATTAATTTATGAAAAACGTTAGCTATGGTCGTTCTAAAGTAACAGTAACATAAGGGATGTCTGTTAACATGACCGTTTCAGAATAGTCATAATATTTAAATGCTTATCTTGAGAACCACTAAATGGATGTAGATGCGACTTCTAATCGATAGAGATGTCTCGGGGAGAGTTTGTGCATCATAATTGAGGTATATTTTAAATAAATTTTCTGATAAATATCGATTAAGTGGAAAATAACGAATCTTCGCGTATGCTTCATAAATTGTTTTAGATAAAAATAATGCATGCCACTATTTATTGTCATAATAAGTACATAAAAGTCCAATATAGCACTACAGCTGTTTATATATTTTAAGCAATAAAAAAATATTAAGTTGATTATTACTTGAGTATAAAATAAATTATTCCAAAATTCAATCATTTAACGAAGGTAAAAGTTACCTTTACACAATATGATTTGGTAATACAGTAATAGATATCATTCACATAACATTGCGCACTCAACTAAAGCACACGCGTAACAGACTGATGTGTAAATGGATTTACTAGGTTCCAAACAATAATACTTATCAAAATAATTAGTTCATAAGTACAAGCATTTAATGCGGATCATATTTGCTCCTTACACTATACAATTTTGCCATATAGTTTAGTAACCACTTGATAGGTAGTGCAGTATGACCATTTCATGAGGCATATACGGTGTGCGGTGGTATTTCGCGAGCTTTGTCCATAGCCCGCCACGCTGGCCAAGTGCGGATTGGAAGACTTTAGCCACGTTAAAGTACAAGGACATTATTAGTACAAAAAATAAAAGAAAGTTCCCGGCTCTACATAACATGCGTGAATATCCATGCATGTGTGGATTTCAATGCGAATTCTACTGTATTTATAGTATGATCAGAAATTGTCATACATTTAAAAGCTTTTAGGAATGAAGCATTTTAATAACGATATTAATAAATCATTAATATTTATCAATTAATTAGCATATTGCCAATGCACTCCCCTGAAATAGCCGAAATAAGGACCAAAATGGGTGTACGTCACAGGATTACTTTCAGATCGAATCCTGACATCATGACGGAAAACACGTACGCATTTTATATACCTAATATTTGAAGATGATAATTTGAGCAGTTTTTGTTTGTAAATATAGTGCAAACGGTGTCGCAGGTAACAGCCAGTCATGATGGTGATAATCATCAACTCATTACTGTCCTGCTGCTGTGCACGGGTCTCCTCTCAGAATGAGAAAGATTAAGCCATTATCCACCACGCTGGCCAAGTGCGGATTCGTAGACCTGACACACTTTCGAGGACTTTACAGAAAACTCTCAGATGTGCATATTTTCTCACGATTTCTATTCTCCGCCGTTAAAACAAGTTTTAATTAATTTCTAATAAGCACATAACTTTGCAAAATCAGAGATGCGTACGGGTTTGAACCCCGGACACCCACAGTAAGAGGCCGGAATCTTACCACTGGACTATCACAATGAATGCTAGTACTTTTATATAAATAATGTGTAAAATTAATTCAATTATATGTAATTATGCTTGAACATAGGCCACCCAATAAAAGATACGTAAATCAAACAATTATAAGTACTTTAATAATTTATTAATTTATTGATTGCCTTTTAATTCTATGCCATTAAAGGGTCACTTAAAAAAATCGCTGTCGCCGGTTGTCGATAATATTAAATGTAGTTCACGTTTACTCCATCAACTCGAAAAGGGCGATTATCTAAAATTGAACACAGGTGCTTACGTGGTGGTAACTAAGTTCGTCCTGGGTCAACAGCCAGACAGGGATACACGGCGAGTCTTTGTTACAATCCTGCCCGAACACACGGGACGTTTACCCCATATTAACTTACTACTCATTTAAATGAGAATAATTACTCAGTCTCCAAAAGCTACTCAGTTCTAAACTCATATTACTTTTTAGATCCTTTCTTCTATTTGTTAAAATTTCCTTTTTCACTTCTGAACTGCATACACTTTAGCTGATTTAGCAAAAAATAAAATGATTAAAGCGACAACGCGGCTAACCAGGGCTTTGACCGCCTTCATAGAATAAAATATAATATAGGTAGATCGTCGCGACAAGGATCAGACAACAGAATACTCTGTTGCATTGTTCAACATCAGTTAAAGTACGTAAGGTCATTTACATTTGTTGTGCGCCAAACGTAGTCGGCTCTATACAAGAGATTTTTATATATAAATACCTACCTATAAATGATGACATTAACAATTTTTGCAATCTAACATCGATATATACGTCACAACACATAGGTAAGTAAATAAACTTATCGCATCTTGTACAGTAGAACTTCCTGTGTTGTGGATGGTATGAAAACAAAGTACCCAGAATCAGAACAGACAGGTACCTACGTGTCTGAATTCATAGTCCATCTGTGGGATGAGAAATTGAGCTCGGACGCTCGGTATCATAATACTGGCATTGTCATGACCATTGTGCTAAACAAGTCGTCATCAATTGTAAATGCATATATACCAACTACTGTTAGTTAGTTAGCAATGTATAAAATGTATCAAATGTATAATCAATTGCTGTACCGTAGTAATGCTAATACTTACTCAGAATGACCTCGACACGTTCGCATTGTTCTACGCATAGAACTCACGCTATTAAATGCTGAGCCTTAAATCTTTTACAATTACGCTTTATAATGCAACCTAATTGTTTGGATAATACATCACAATATCACAAAGATTTGTGAGGTTTACTCAAAATAATAACAATTACTGTGAAATCTACAGAACGCCATGGACATTTAGTTGTTTATGAATAATTAATTTAATCGTTAGACTATATAACCTAAACGCTATAAAGTTTAACGAAAACTGTATTGAATAGTATCACCGTCTGCTCATTATATTTCTATTTCCTATGAACGGCCAAATATAATTGATTATGCCTACGAATTCCACCGCCCCCTTCACAGTCCGTCGAGAAGTAGTTTCTGTGTTTCGGTCGGAGAGATGTGGTAGCCGGTGACGCTTATAGTGAAGGTACCATCTTAATCCTTAGGAATCGTGACACACGTACAACCTCAGATAGAACTTCAGTCCCGTTTAAGGTTGAATGTGGGTGTCCATGGGCTACAATGACTATTTAACATCATGTGACCAGCCTGCTCTTGCACATAAAAAATAATTAAATGTGTAGATTTACCTATGTAAAATAACATAAATATCCAATGCTTAATAATAAATTAAGAAATAAGACACAGTTTCTAATATTCTCTATATATTGGTACATGGCATGTTGGTTCATCAACAACAAGCGTTATCAATACTAGATAATTGTGATAGTGTGAGCTTCCTGCTTAACAATTTATGGACAATATTATCTATAAATCTGGCCAAATATTCTAACGTTCTCTATACCGTAGAACATATTAATCGAGTAGATATTATCAAAAATATTAATAATAAACAGGTATTGTTTGTGGAAGATTTTATACTTTATAATTTACACTTAACCACCTATAACGATGTATCTAAAACCAAATTGTATTGTGAAAAACTTTATGTATTATACAAATGTACTATCCCTTTTTTGGTAGCTTCTTTAAACAGGATCATACCAATACAACTGGGTTGTTTAAGATCAGTCAATAATAGATGAACAGATGCACTAGATAGAACTCTGTTGTACCTAGTATCGTAATATTTTGTTCATTGCTAGCTAGTGATCCCTTCCTACAATCGAGAAGCACTTTTATTTTACGACAGAGTCAGAAGCAGAACGAATGGCTACTATGCAAACGGATTACAAAATAAAAATTTGGCAATAAGCAAACCCGTGGAAAAAATAAGTTGCGTTATAACAATCGACCGGTTCACGTGCAAAACACGAAAATGTAAACCGGCACTAGTTAACTTGATATCAAACTGTTTATCAATAAAATCCAATATGTTGGCACCGCAGACAAGTATATAATAGTTACCGTAATTTTATTTGCGAAAAATGTAATCTCACTGCGTCGACAAATTACTGGTACTCTTAGTGTAAGTATAAATTTGTGCACAGCAGATAATTACAATCAAGACCAAGAACCTGGTGGGTAATGACAATCAAGGTTAGGCATTATCTAGCGTGACGTATCTTCTTTGGTGTAAATTACTGCGGTTGTTTCCGACTCGGGTCTATTTATTGTATCTCATTTATTTGTAAAAGTTTTTTTGGGTGCGATAGAACCCTTCGTGGATGGACTCCAAAGACGTCACCGCCTCACCTATTTGTACCTTACAATAACAGTATTAAAAACTACTGTGCTCAGGTTTGAAGGGTGTGATAAGAAAACATTACTAACACGAGGTGTTCCAACTGTTTTCAGCGATGGCAATAACTTCAATCCTATACGAAGTTGACCAAAGATGTCAATGGGCGGCGTTGGTCATTTACCATCAGATGAACTACTTGCTCATTTGCTACTTCTATGCTACAAAAAATATATATTAGCTTCAAAAATTTCACGGACCTATAAGAAAACATCAAATTTATTTCAATTATTGATTACTTCGAATATTTGTGTTAAGTGCAAAATATGTCGAAAATATGGTAGAGGTTACTATATTATTTGAGGTTTTGTCTTAGCTTCTTGATTCATTTTTTAATTGTATTTTCTTTAATGACTTCATTGAGCTTAATGTTGGTTTAGATAAGATTGGTTTATTTACTCACTGTGCTGTGGACTTGCTGTAGAGTGTGGAACAGATTGCGTGTTAATGCAGTACTTTTGTTTTGTTCGAAAAGTGAATCAGCCTTATTCGCTCAGTCTGCCGTCGCTGGCATCCGAGTCGGACGACAAATGACTCGGCTAGTTGAATCACTCGTACAAACCCCAAACTTTCGCTTTCGAGTGAACGTAAACAAAGAATATTTTTACGTGCTATCTTTACAGCCTACTGCCATTTTATAACTGCCACCAAATACCTTCACTTGTTTTGTAATAAAAATAATTCAGTGAAAGAATAGCCATTGGTAATTTAAAAAGGCCCACAGAAACTAAGTAGTTAACCGAATTAAAGTTGCCATTATAGTTTTGGTTTTTCCTGACGGTCGGTCGAAATTATCAACGAGGACAGTAACTCTAGTCAAATTTATTGTTTTGTCAGTGTTTCGAAAGGTTTTATCTGCGGTGCGCTGTGTTGACGGTATTCAATCTATGCAGTGATCGGATTAATTTCGCACACTATGGGGAAAGATTATGGTAAGTTGAGAAGTCATATTTACTATTTATTTTTAAAATATTTAACGTTATAAAGTTGAAGCAAACTAATTATTAATAACTAGCAAACGGCGCTGTAACATAGCTGATATCAAATGGTCCCTGTAGCCCATCATGGACATCGAAACCAACTTTACATGGAACAGGTCGGGAATATAACTCCAAGAAAACAGTAGTAGTAATAAAAAGAATACTTAAAGGCAACTGAAGCAACCAATACAATATTTTTCAGACGTTCAAATAATGTTTAAAAGTTGTTATTATTTTACTTTTATGGGTCTTGTATTTACATACAATATACGGGTCTACGTAATACAGTTTTTTCTGTTGTATTGTTACAACTTTACGTAAGAGGCAATTTAACGCCTCATGCATTTGTTGCCTATCTACAAAAATGTTATAATCCGGAGAAACTAAACTTCATATTTTGTTGATAAAGTAGATGTTAAATTTTTAAACTTGGAAAACACAGTTATCGAGATAACAGGCCACCATCTATTTAAATAAAAATAAGACTTTTAATTTAATGTATTTGCACGATACTAATATACTAGAATAATTTCTACCTGCCTGTCTGTCTTAGTCTTAGTCTTTATATATACCTATGCATTGTATAAATTCAAAACTTACGCAAAGGTAATTTTTACAGTAGGCGATTTAGGATGTTTTCTCCGAATATATCTAGTTGTGCTACGTAATTATTGAAGAACGATACATAGTATAGGTACAACCTTCTAGTATAGATACAGAAGAAAAAAAAATCTTATCTTTTGTGGTCTAGAATATATAGGTACATATGAAAAAATAATATAACGTATAGAAATGAAGAAGTGGTAGAACTACAATTCATTCGGGGAAGTACCACCGTCGCCCTGCTAATCCGCCGTAAAACAGTTTTTGTGTTTCGGTTGGAGAGGTGCGATTGCCGGGCACGCTTACAGCGAGGCGACCATCTTAGTCCTCAGGAATATTGACGCATCTATGTATGACCTCAGAAAGAACTTTAATTTTGTTTGAGGTTAAATGTGGGTATTCATGGGCTGCAGTGACCACTTAAGATCAGGTGGCCTGCACGCTCGTCTGCTACTCGTCGAACATAAAAAAAAATAAAAACATAAAGTGAAATGTATTTTTGTACTTATCAGATGATTTATTTGTAGATGTCAGCTTAGCTATATCACGAGTCTATAACAAGGAAATGTGTAGTTAATACCTACATTCCTAGGCAAGTTAAAAATAGAACTAAGTTTCTACTACCTTTATCTAAGTAATTGTCCTCAAAACATCTATGTCTCTCCGTGAAAAAAATGACCTAATATATTTAATAAATTAATTAATATACTTTATACGAAGAATGTACATACATAATGAACAATCTTGAACGTAATCAGTAATGGAAGTAGATATGCATAGGAATACCTACAATTGATGTCCTTATCATTAAGTGTCGCTGATTACCTCATGGTTCCTATAGCAGCGGCATAAACAAAATACCAGTAGGTAGTGTACATTTCCACGAATCATTACAGAGATTTAAAATGTATAGTGGTCGCGAATTTTTTGTATTGTTACCATCTATTTCATTCATCTAAAAAATAATCCTTCGGTAACGTAAAAGGTCAATTTTTCGTTTTATATCCTTATATTCTTTTTTTGGTATTCTAATTAAGTTACCCATACTTAACCTCTAAAAGAAAATAAAAACAAAAATTACGCCCCAATACAATGCCATTTTTTTAACATATCCTACTTTATGTACATATATCTCTCTGTGTCTTCTTTCTATGTTTTGAATAGTATATATTTGTCTTTTATTTAGTGTACAAAATCATTGAACAATATAGAGTAGTTATGCTTGTATGCCATCTTCGACTACGTCATTATACGTAATTAAGTTAGCATAAAGACCTCAATTTAATTATCATTTCTAAACCGTGCTATTAAAAATCAGATAAAGTCAGTTTTTATAGACCAAACCTGACTAATTAGGCAAGTACCTATATTCCTTACGTGTTCTATGAAATCAAATAGCATTATTCAATTATTTGGTTAATTGTGAGTAATAAAATTGATTTGTATGAGTAAATAATAATTTGCATAACTACTTGGTTAGTAATTTCGGATACAGTGTGATTATTTGTGGCGCGTGCGCAACGACAGAGATAATCTTCCATCCGCGAACGTAAATAAAGCTACCGTCATCATTTTTAACACAGTAAATGTGTGTCGAGTCGTTTACGTTGTGTAAGACGGCGTACACATTGACTTCGAATACTACGTGTACTATTAATTTTCAATAATACATTGCATATGAACAGATTCGTCGTCGATATGAACAGAGTTGTTACGTTACGGCTACAGCTCGTAATGACCCCAGATATTGTATATATATAATAACAATATTAACAAAATATGATAAAATATTTATTTTAAAACTGTTAGTTACTGATTTTTTTCTCTAGTTACATATTTGTCAAGAATATAATCAAAGGTTTTTCCATCACAGATCATCTATACATCGTCATCTATACAAATGTCACCCAGTCAGGTACATAAATATATTACACAAGTAGGTAGATACACGGCGCCGACGCACCAGTCATTCATACATAAATTATATTATATTATCCATCGATTATATCAATTACCATCATATCGTCAATTAAAAATGAAGACATTTTTCGCGTGCTCTTTATTCCACTACGTGCAATATAAACACTTCTATATACATATTATTTATATTTATTGACATATCTGTCTATCACTATGGATCAGGGCTTTATTTATCTACCTATCTGAGACGTCTCCAGTTCTAGCTAGCTATAACACTTCCTTGATCGATTTCAAATATAATTCATCTTTTGTTTGGAGTTGGTAGCAAATGTCCGTGGCGCCAGGGCAAAAAAAATATAGGCCGGACAGCATAAACATTCGTTTTCGCATTCGCAAAGAATTATTCAGCTCGCCTGTAACTATACTAGAATTACATTTTGCTAAGCCTGCAACAGGAAAAGATTATGCAAGCTACAAGGTTTCTTTAAAGAGAAAACGTGAATCATTATACGTCATTCCGGAGCGAGTTGTTGAATAATCAGGTCATCTTTCTAATCACTACAAAACCAATAATATGTAAATGCACTTACAAACTCAAGTAGGTAGACACATAGATAATGAAAATACCCACGATATATAATAATATGACGTTCGCAATAAAAGTAATTCTCGAAAGCATAGATAATTTCAAAACTAACAATGATAAATAAATATTGACTCCTTGGAGTCCTTGGATGCGTATTAAATAATAGTAAGAACGAAAAATATGAGTATACATTTAATATTTACCTGTGTTAAAGGGAGCAAGATACTTTGTCTTGACAGGTATTAGCATAAACTAACAAATAAAAATATATTTAAGATTTTAAACGAATATAATCGCAAAATGTATACATTTTATTATATAGTGCGTATTTACCATGAACGCTTTTTAAATGACGGGGAGAACCTGCTGACAGGCACTAGTGGTATTTTTCCTATCGATTCAATAATAGAACTATTTGTCCACTAGGGAGGTACCACCGCAGCTCCCTAATCGCGGAGAAATTGTTTTTTTCGCTTAGAGATGTGATTTTCGGGTACACTCACAAGCGAGGCGACTATCTTAGTCCTTAGGGATAGTAACGCATCTGCGTACAATCTCAGATAGGACTTCAGACCTATTTCAGATCAGACATGGACGTCCGTGGGCTGCAGTGACCATTTAACATCAAATAGAATGCACACTCGTTTATTACTTTTATAACATAAAAATGAGCTTTAATAGTTTAATATTACCTTTGCTCATTTTTCAATGTTATTGGAATAATTATTATTATCTTTCTAACGCCAATGTAAAAAATCCTTAGTAGCGTCGGCATCTACACCCAGCATCAAGCCATAAAGACGTATCGTCAGTATCCTATGCGACGTTATCGTGAACAGTGTGCATAGTACGAAACTAAAATTATTCCGTAACTTACGTGCTCTGTTTGGTTTTTACGAAAATCTTATTTGCATTACGTATCTTCTACATACACCAAGTGTTCTCATTATGTGTTGTTTATATAAAGATATAACGTGGTCGTTACTATAGTGTCTTATGCAGTGCGTAACTAACATAAAACTCTATGATAAATTATATTGTTATGATATGTACTTTGATAATATTTTTTATTGTGTTTTTGTTGATATCATATTATATTTTTACCAGATAATCACATTATCCTTATACAGTTATTGAGTATTTCCTGTGAGGGCACTGACATTTTTAACAACATAATAACACATTTTTTATAATTTGTTCTGCCATTTCGCGTAGAAATCTTACATATACATACTACCTACTGGCTTAATTTCTATGAATTGTATGTTTTTCGATCAGTAAAAAATAATTACAATCGATATATTTTGATTTTTTTACACAAATAAGTAAATATTTTAATACGGCCATACATAATAGCTCAATGGTATTTTGTAAATTATAATGTTTTCTTATTTCAATAAGATTATAAAAAATCTTGTTCAATAATCTTCAATTAGAGTATCCTTGCTATAATGGTTCTACAGTCATCGGCATAGCTCGCCTCTTTAAATTGAATTCAGTGTCCGCGTTCATAGCGCGGAGAGTCGTAGGTTCCTGACGACAATTATGTTACCTACATATCATTTTAAAAAATGTAGAATTATTTAAAAACAAACCAGTTAACTACGTGTTAGTTATGGTTGCCAGCCGTACAATAATATACATAAAGATTAATACAAAAACCTGTCTGCGTATTATGTACTGTTGAATAAATACACAGTATATGTGTATACATTATTGTAAATACTACAAGATTAATAAGAAAACGAAGTGAATAACAAAAAAAGCCTTCAGTTGTTTAAATTTATGGTTTAATGATTTGAAATATATTTCGTATAAAGCGCGAATGTACGTGTATACGAACCTAAAATAATATATTTTTAAATATAGTATGTTTTTGTAGCTTATTGTGAAAAATATTATAATCAGCCGATTGGCAACCCCAGTATCGAACCACGCACAGTGAAGGTTCCGTACTCTGAATTAACGTTCACGATATTCATTTGATCGGCAGCAAAAATAAATTTGTATTTTATAGGATAGTGCAGACACTGAAAATCATTGTTATTTATGCGACAAATTATTCAAAATTTAGAAAGGGGAGGACAAATTTGAGGGTATTTATAAAAATGTTGAATCCAAAGATAAAAATCTACCACTAATCAAGACAGCTACATATTTAGTTTGGTGGTATCGTGATGTTTGGATAATTTTCAAAAAAGATTATTATAGTAATTCTAAAAAAAGTTACGCATCAGACTCATCAAGTGTGCGGCTGACGTGATTATCAACCGTTTTTTACGCGAAATACGTAATGTCGTAGATCGTATTTATTGATTAGGTATGATTAATTCTATGTATGTTATAAAATTAATCGGAAATAAACTATAAAACATTTCTTTACGAATATTCAATACATGACATTACAAAAGAGAAAATACATAAAAATAATATTAAAGTATAGATCTAACAAGAAAAATAATTATATTTATCTATATAGGAATTTTTATTTTAGGATATTTATTATTAAATCACGTAGGCTATCGATTGTTGATATTAGGTTATTATTTTTCATACGAAATTCTATTGCTGTTTACTTAAAGCACTGAGTAACTTGTGTGACAAATACCGTTGCAGATATAGGCCCGCGTTATCAACTACTCACCTGATAACTCAATTATGTTGATAATATCAGTATCGATCGCAGACGTTTCAAGTAATATAGAAATGGAAATTTCGTATTTACGAAAAATGTGACAAAACTATACTGAAAATTACCCACATACTCCATCGATGAGACATATGTGTTAGGATATCATTTATGGTGATTTGTGTTAAACATGGGCTGCTGCGATAATTGTTGTGTTCCTCCAAAAGAATCGAGTAAGTAGAAATTGGTAACACTTCACGAACATTATGAAACGTGCGTGTCAACTAAACGGCTTATTTCGTGCGTGTTAATGGAATAGTTCTGCTTTTCGAGAACCTTAATTTGCCCTTTTTTGCATTTAGTTTGCCCTTTTACAAAACGAAATATCTAAGAATACCTACAGTAATATGTTTAGGAAAAGACTATCACGAAAATACACGCGAGATTAAGCCGTTTTCTCTTCTTACAACCGAATTTACTCCTTATACTTATATAATATTTTTTCATACGTTATCCGTACGTTATCCGTACGTTATGTACGTCTGTTAACTCGCCGATATAACATACGGGGAATTGCTGGTGGACAAAACCACATTCGCTTATTCAAACCATTATTTAGTAATTGGATGCCTTAGTCAGTTTTCCGTTCTATCTGAGCAAGTTGTCATAATATGTATATGGTTATTTCATATTTGTCGAACAAAATATTCGAAAATGAATCGGAAAATTGGATTTTTTTAACCTTCGTAGTGATAATACTGTATAATAATAGTGTAATCATAGTGTATCAGAAAGAAAATATATAAATTTTGTATTAAGAGTGTATTCAGTATATGCGTCCATATATAATATATACATAAAAAATATATTTTGACTACAACGGAAAGATCCCATGCCCTATATCGAATGAGCCCGTTCTAATTGCCTGGATAATTAACAAATTGACGACTTAACTAGTTTAGTCATCTTGACCGTAATGATTCATACCATATCGTACCAAGTCTGAGAATTCTTTAAGCTTGCGGTTTTGTATTTTATCTTATCATATAACAGGTACATATAATAAAAACGTACCTAACTCTCGGCAAAATTTATTTACAACCCAACAGCATCCGTGGAAAACAAAAATAAATTGTTTGATGAATTCACATCAGTAAAGATGAATGAAGAACTATACTTCACTCGAAATAAAGAATCTTCTTTATTTATATACATCTGTCAAAGGTAGTATACTATAATAGATATGACATTCGCCTGCGGAGGCAATTTTTGCCTCGAGCATTGCAGCGTTAAAGTGTTCTAATTTGCAGAGTGGTAAGGTGGAATCACATTTTGAGACTTTCCATCTTAGCCCTTGGTACTCCTAAACTACTGCAATCCATGTATAACTTCAGCTACGACTCCTGTTCTATATAGGAATAGTTACTAAAGTCCATCCTCAGCACGGACCTGTTTCCTATCATCAGGTGGATTTATGTTCGTTCGCTTCTTCCAACACAAAAAAAAAACAAAAATAACATTTGAACCGAATTGCCTCTGTATCATTGTAATCTGATTAAATATATCTGTCGCAATAGGTCAATTATGGAAATGCGAATACATTATAATAAAACTCCAAGTTATTTATTATTCATTTGAATCAGACATATTCAGATAACAACTAGGTCTTTAAGTATAGTAGGATGTATTCTGTTTTGGTTAAATTTCAAATGTATATGCAGAAGTACACAATATATAATTATTTTACATAGCTACCTAATATAAAGAAGTTTTGTTTCCAAACAAATGTTTTGTTTATAACTAAGTTTCCAATATTGTTTTAAAAGAGTCTATTTATTAGTGGGTGATTAGATATTGTCTATGTTAAGTTTTAATGGTTCCGTTGGTTTACTAATGAGCTTTTAATTGAATGTTTACATATGATTAGAGCCAAAAACGTATTTGTTTCTGAAAATAACATAAAAAAGTCTACAAATCACTTTAAAATTTAATGTAAAAAACCCTGCTTTATATTTTGTTGTTATTATCCCACTATTTTCAAAAGATTAAAAAAAATTCAAGAAATTGATAATATTATGATTCTTGTGAATTTTCAGGGGACCCGATTCGACATGACCCTAATTTCAATGGCCCCATTCACAATCGCTCCTGCACAGACATTGTCTTCCTGATTTTATTCACCGCCTTCCTTGGAGTATGGGGTTACGTCGGATATTACAGTAAGTACTATTATTACATTACCTCTTCTTCAAGAGTTCTTTGACGTCAATCTATACTACTTAATCCTGCCGTAAATATTGTTACAAAGAAAAACAACTTTTTCTATTGTACGTAACATTTATTACTATTACAGTGTGTTTAATACAATGATATAAAATCATTAAAATATATAAAGCTTATTCGATAGATTCCAAATTCAAAAGCAATATTTGCTTTTTTTTAATTGTAACAGTATTTATGGTCAGACTAAGCATATATTATATTATAAATGCGAAAATAACTCTGTCAGTTACTATTTCCGCTGAATCTGTATCGATGAAATTGAAAAATATATATAGCGTCTTGAAAAAAGATAAACACCACCTTATGTCCCGTTACGTTCTGTTTATACTCATGATAAAAACGAGGAACCTAGAGGCCTATAAGATATAAGATAGTCATGCTGGCCAACTGCTAGTTTATAGTCACACATTTTTGAGAATTTTACATTTATTCACACCATAAGTATCCAAAATTCACACAATATTGCACACGTACAATCAACACTTCACATATTCACTCAGTCAACTTATGCCGCCAGGCGTGTAAATTTTATTACACAATCGAAATGATAGGTAAGTAATCTTCTACATACATATTTAAATAAAATTTAAGTGTAAGTCTGTGATTTCGAAGTGAATACCTTTCTTAGCTCATGGTTACTTGGCCGCTACCAAATTCCAAACACGGGTTATTTTTATATTTGTCTGTTGTTTGTGTTGTGTATCTTTGTTTGTCCGGTCTAATCTTTCAAAAGACTAATCGGATTTTGACCGTATTTTATTGGTAGATAGGAAACTTTTCAAAGAGTGCATTGTGTCACGAAAATTTATAGCGTTCCTCTGTAGAAATTGTAAATTATGGTTATGCGGATATATGAACTACGCGTAGTTTGAAATAGTTTATCATTATGTTTTTTTATATATTTTTTTAGATATTACGGTGTATATATTTCTTTTAATCTACACATATAAATGAATTTATTATAACTGATTTCATATGATTCTTTATATTCTAAAACTCCAACACTGTATTAAGGACTAAAGCTCAAGATACTTATAACATACGTAAAGTAATGCATTTTAATTTTATAAATTTTCAGGTATGCAGCATGGTAGCATCGAAAAACTGCTAGCTCCTATCGATTCTAATGGCCGACGGTGCGGAATTGATTCTGGATTGGAGAACAAGAAGAATCTGTTATTTTTCAATATAGCCAAGTGTATTGCACCAGATTCGGTGGTTATGGGTTGTCGTACACCACAAGTAAGTTGTCATAAATAGATCAAAGTTTTTAAGTTGCGTCAGGTCGTTATTTAGGTACCTTAGTTGCGTCAGGGCCATTCCATTCGTTATTTAGGTACCTTGGAGTACCTACTGCAGAAACTAATGAGTCTTCTGTGACGATTGATACGTGCGTAGTGTTTTATTAACGACTAGTTTGACCAGTTTAATCGTAAAGCAGGAATGTCAATCCCCGCCGAACCCATGTCCAAATTACGGATTTATAGTTTAAGGTGATTGTCAAATTATCTTGTACGTCGATAGCACTCACAACAGGGAATCCCAGACTGAGGGGCTATAACTATTTATTGTGGTTTATCTTTTATATTATCGTACCGTGAAATATATAAGATTTCACTGAAATAAATTTACTACTAAAACATTAAAGCTTTTATAGCTCTAGAACTCAAAGATAATAAATTACGAGAAGTAAGAAGTAATGTAGGCGTATACGGCAGATTGTTAAGCATTAGCTGCAGCGATTTCCAAGTGACAGTCCCTTTAGATATTTTGACATACCTATCAGACTGGCAGCGCAAAATATACAATTCATACTGGTATTTATAGAAATTAAAGGGCTAATAGAGTATATGAAATGTAAAATGACAGATACTAACACTTAATCGAATGATTTTAATTTATTGCCACATATAAGATATCTAGTTAACCATCCATCATTGCGGTCGGAGATCGGAGATCAGGTTACTTATCGCTAAGCAAACAAATTCGTAACTTTGCACTGAATCAATAACTTATTTGTAACATCATCCATAGTCGTAGGTCATGTTTATCCAATATACACTGTTAAGAGATAATCACTTGAGCCACTCGTGCTGTTGATACAAAATGTTGCTTAGATGGATCACAATCCGAGATCCGAGTTCACGTAGATTCGTTCAGTTTGAAGAACTAGTTTTTAGACCGATTGTACCCCTATTACCGAAATATATGAAAGTTTTAAAGTATTTTTGTGTTTAAAGAGTAGCAAACGAGCATGCAGGCCGCCTGATGTTAAGTGGTCACCGCAGCCCATTTAACCTCAAACAGGACCGAAGCCCTGTCTGAGATAAGTATCTCAGGCAAAGCTTCAGTCAGATCAATTGTTTGAGGTTAGATGTGGGTATCCATATGTAGGTATATGCGTCACTACTGAGAATTGAGATGATTGCCTCGTTTGTAAATGGACCCGGCAACCACGCCATTCCAAACGGAACAAATTGTTTCACGGCGGATTGTAAGGACAGCCGTGGTACGTCTTCGGACCAACTATAATATGACAGGTGGTAGAACTATAGTTCGTACGGGGAAGTACCACCGTCGCCCACATAATCCACCGTGAAGCAA
>DWKL01000911.1:0-16249 GCA_018249415.1 Phareas burnsi | reverse complement strand
GTTACATACACAAAGAAATTTAACAAAATAACAGTGTTTAATTTTCCCTTACATATAAATTATATATCCATGTAACTTAAAATCCTGATCTCATTTGTGTAAGTGGTACAAAATCTTTTTTGATTAGTATATGGTGTACCACGCATTGAGCATGGGATAAGTAATAATCCATATTTATATAACATTTCCATTAGGAAATCTCCCTAACGTGTGTTAATTGTGATGATGAACAAAGGTAACCCTGGAAAGTTTCTATAATATTAATGGCCATGAAGAAAATAACTGAACGAAAACCTATAAACTTTCCTCTAATATTAAACTGGTGCCTTAGTATTTTTATTTCAGTCTGTGGATTATTTTTCTTCTACTATATTATCAAGTTTAATATAAAACTTTCATTCCCGTTAAAACATTTAGTGCAAAAATGTACTTTGTCTGTTTACGTGTAAGCCTTTTTCATTATTTTCCGATGTTCTTTTTAACCTGCATATACACAAGTAAGTCAACATACACAAATATTTCTTAACAATATCCTTCAGTACTGTGAAATTCCCAGCACGCTGTGACTAACCAAAGCCCCGATTTCTGCCGTTGACGATTTCTTTTCTACACTTTGTTAAAGTTCCATATCCAAATATCATAGTATATAAATACATTGTACACAAATCCATTACATAGCTCTTGTAATGAAATTTTTTACATTAACAGGCAAGTGATGTCGATTCGCAATATTAACGCCAAGCTGTGACGATTTTATTTTAAAACAAATTTTATTCTCAAGTTTAGTCGAAGGAGTTGTTCAACGTTACTGATTGGGTCCGTATCAGAATGTACAAAATCGGACGTCATGTATTTCATTTTTCTTATTTCAATCACAACAATGTTTTTCATAGATTTTTAAGTAACTTGTTAATAAATTAACCTTTAGTTTTGTAACGATAGTTTCGGTGGTATGATATATTAGAACTTAAACAAATATTAGCATTTATCCCATGGATCTATGGCGACAACGACGTTAACATTTCTATTCATTGTTGGCAAATACGTTGGTTTAGACGAACTCTTAGGAGTATGATGCAAATTAAATAATAAATGCAAATGAATATCAATATTTGGGATAAATGTAACAGGAATGCTATAAAATCCAAGTTAGCATTGTTTAATTATTTATATCTTAACATAACTTAGATTTAGGAGAAAAACTATTGAAGTAAAAGAAGAAAGGTGGATATAGACGTTGAACATCCTTTGTCACGACACGATATCAAATGCAAATTCGAAGGCCTCGGCTGTACGATACAACCCGTATAATATGTAGTTCGTGATACACTATATGGTAAATTGATGAAACCTTTGCATACACAAATAGGTTTTCGAGATAGAAACGGTTGACTGCTAGCAAATTGCATCCCTTATTTGTCGACATTTTATAACTTTGATATTGACAGAAAGTTCCAATTTTTTAACTATTTTCTCACTGAAAATAATAATTCTGATCTGTTTCAATCAATGCGGCTCGGTTGATATAAATAATTACACTGTCGTATACATATGGCGCTGAAAAATAAAAATATACAATCTGAAGCAGAGATAAAACATTAACGTCGTTCATGAAATCCCAGTACCATGTATTCCAGCCGCACTTGACCGCCTTTATTTATATTCGGCCTAAATTGTTTCAGGCGATGCCTGCTCTCCGTCACCTCTCCAAACTTTGTTAAAATTACAAAAATAAACACATGCAGACATTTTCATGGATCATGGATAAAACTGATCTAGGTTACTGCCGCGTGTACGATTTTCTCATACCTGCATACCCGACCACATTTAATAATGTCATCTATTATATGTTAATGCGCCGCCTTTTATACTCCTTTGTTTTAAATATAAAATATTTTATTTTTAAAGAGTGTTGTAATTTGGTTGCAGTAAATTAGGAAATTTTCAGCATGAAAGTATGTCGCAGTTGTTGGCATCAACATGTATGTCAGGTCACAGGGGCCGGGCGTCATCCGGATTATTCTTATTGGTCCATCCCGATGTGGACAGATTTAAGACGTTTGAATTGCTGAAAACTGCTCGGACACGACATTTTTGAAAATTTTTCACTTCATTAGGAGCCTTGAGTGCTTTTTGGTTGGGGTAAAATCTTATGGGTTCTCATCACATGCTAATGTTAACAGTATATCTGTAGCTATGGGTATGACGTGTAGTGCTTGGCCAGCAGTGGAAGCATATATATTATATATATCAAGACTGTTCATAACTTTTTTAAATAAACAAATTATAATATTCATTAACATTTTAAAATAACTGTAGCATAAAAAAGAATGTTATTAATTTGAAAATTAAATTTTCATTTCTGTCGATAGTCGCCATGACTGCCTGTCTTTTTTTATTATTATATAAAAAAATCACACTTCAACTCTCTTGATACATATAAATGTACAACGAAATATATATAGCTCGCTTGCAATGAGCTAATTTTAATCCCAGCGAAGTGCTGGCATCCAAGTTCCAGAAATATTAAAAAAAATCGGTTTCTGAAAAGTCGGTATTAATAATATCTGAAGTTTAAAATATTAATTACATACGAGTACAGAAACACATTTGTTTTTTTTAAAGTTGTGTCAGCCCCGTTATATACTATGTAATAAAGTAGTTATGTATGTGCGTACTTAATAATGTGTAAAAATTTCTTGTCAACGCTATAATAACATGATTTGTGAATTTTATTAATAAAAAGTAATTTAATAAAATGTGTACGCGTTTATAAATATCGTATGCGCTTGAACGGCCTAGCAATAACTCTACCTACGCTTGTGCACGATATAAGCGATTGCTACTCCGACGCGTAACTAGGACACTGGGTCACAGACGAGGTCCACTGATAGTATTGAGTTGTTATTTCCCAAACTACACAATGTTTTTCACACTAATGAGAAGGTACCTTCGCGATATGCCTGCAATAATACTGATACCGTATCTATTATCTAATTTTTAACATATCCTTTCACAACGATATCTGAAATTTTATTTAATCGCAAAAGATTTTTTTAATTGCAAATCGCAAAAGAGAACATGGTTTTATTTAGCTACAGTCTGTCACATTACGGCATGAAATTAACATGATGTTTCTCAAATAGTTTATCTATTGTAATTAATAGACAATCGAACGAGACAGAAAATCGTCAGATAGCTCAATAGCTCGGTAAACACTGAAATGTGCGTGCCTCGAGTTATTTCGTTCTATTTTAATGTTAGTCGATCGCACCAACCTTGCTCTACATTCAAGATTACAATTAAATAAAAACCGGCGAGGTGTACGTTGAGTTTCACGTGATAAGGCTCCACTCTTCATTATTTTAAACTGTTTCAATGATGGTTGGAGGTAACACAATTGATTGATGTTGGAGTTAATTTTCATAGAAATTTCAACGGTACACGATACATTGATAGCACGGAAAATTCAAACCATACTGTGGATGTATTTATCTAAACGTTCAGCTTAAGCTATGGCCAAATGAATTTTAATTAAGCAATATCAACATTTATGTTACAAAATATATCAAATACAAGTATAACTTGATCGATTGTACAATCTACATCCAATCAATAAAGAAGCAAATTGCAAACTTAGCAAAGGAATTTAACAATAAATGAACCATGTAAATAAGATTTTAAAACTTTCAGTCTTGCTAAGGAATATTTTTTTATCGGCACTTCATTATTAAACTTTAGATTTGAGGAATTTTTAAGTTAATTTAAAGGACTTAAAATAGATAATTCAACCCTGGCGTAGTCGTGGCAGGCCTTTAGTACACAACCTTATAAGAATTACTTCGTAGATTCTCAAACAAAAGTGTCACTAAAGTATATATTTTTTTTATTTTATTATATTACGTCTGCTACGAGTAGGTATGGCGTCATTACCGTGTGTTTGTGTGTCTATGAAATTAAAAATTTAAAGTAACAGTAAAAAAATCATTCACTCCATGTAGTTGTATTTATTATTTGATATAATTCATTGTGAGTTATAATTTCGTCATGTCGTTATAGTATCAAATAAACTTACGTTCATAAAGTAATATAAGATACATTGTTTTCGATCGATTACATTTAATTTTTTAAAAAGATACAAAAAACTACTTGAAACATAGACTTTATTTAAGCTAAATCCGTGTATCCAATATGCATAAAAGGCGGAAAGTTTTCTCTTCACGTATTCATATATAGATATGCTTAAATTATACCGATTATTTAAATTCACCTTGCTGTACATAATTTATAATTTGCACCATTATGATGTAATGATGTTAAACATTAATGTATGAAAGCCTTTCGATTGGTTGCAGTCTCATAACAATAGTCACGTGCTACAATGCAATTTAATTTATGAAATGCATCAAATACAAAAGAAATATATCATACCAGATTTCAAATTGATATCAAATAGTTGAAAATATATCTTTTAGAATCACTTTTAGTAACGAAGATCTTTCCTTTGTTTTCTGTATGTAGATTGTATTCAAAAAATGCAGATATTTTTTTTATTTGAGAAGCATTGTAGCTTATCGTTATATTTGATAATTCGGCTACGTTTGTAAAAAAATCACAGATGCCGTGTACCCAAATTTCCCTTTTCTGATATTACTAGGAGTAAATGGCAATATTATTTATGTTCAACTTAAAATTGGACCCGAGCCGAGAATATTTTCAGGCGGTTATTTTTTTACGATTAAAATTTTCTTCATAAGCTTTAAATGGCATATGAGGTCAAAAGGATTTTCAAGGCGACTTATATTATACCATAAATTTAGATGTAAGATTAACCCTACTTCCTAACCTTTCCCCTTGTATTCAGTGATAGTTGACACTAAACGTACTGGCAGTGCCATTTTTAAGGCATTCCAAAAATATTATGGATTGAATCGGCAAGTATAATACGAAATCTTCATAATAATGGTCGCCTAAAGAGGATAGGTTCGCACCTATCGCATATCTTGACAGTGGATCAGAAACAAGTATAAGGCAGTACCCGTCGTAGCAATTCAACTGCGGCAGTACAGTCTGCTTTATAATGGCGGAGTAAAGCTTATGATTTTAAGCTAATATTATCGCGGAAATTATACATTTTTATATTATGTAACGAGTACTCACGATTTGCGGTTTTGAATAGGGAGTAAAGCTTGCTGTATTCTGATATGAATGGGAGTCATAGATCCTAATATTCGGACTCGGTCCTGAGGAACAGCAACACTACTTTTTTATGTTTGAAAAGTAGCAAACGAGCGTGTAGACCACCTGAGGTCAATTGATCTTACAGCCCATTGATACCCCTATGTCATTTTAAATAGGACTGAAATCCTATCTGAGGTCGTAAATAGATGCGTTACTACTCCGGAGGATTAAAATGGTCGCCGTGTTGTATGTGTATCCGGCAACCGCGCCTCTCCAATTGTAATATAATAATTGCTCATGTCGGGTTGTGATGGCGGCGCTCTTCCCCGGACGAACTATAGTTCTATCACCTGCTATCTATTGTCAATCTCCTTTGGGATTTGCTGTATTTTTTTATAACTGAACCCAGCGATAAGGCAGACGACCGCCAGATAGAAAATGATCACAGTGACCTATAAACTTTTGCAACACCAGAGTAGTAGTCGCCAATACGTCGCCAGCTTAGAAGGAGACCTCTTTTTGTATCTTTTTTTCAGAACCCCATATCAGTACTATGAATGACAGCCATTCATACCATTGAAGTCAACTCCGTCAAGATCAGGTATATATCATTTCAAAACTTCGTGGTTACATTTTTGTTACGCTGAACAAGCAGTAGAGGTTCCCAAGAGGCTCGACTTTTTTCGACGTAGTTGACGAATATTATCATTACTTTAGCTAATTTGTATATATACACGGTATATAACCAATATCTAACAAGGTAACTTTTAAATGGAGAAAGTGACAAATTTTCAAATAGATGCACTCATTCCATATATTATCTTTCATATACACACAAACTCACAAAATTCGCACTCTTTCTCTTAATATTAGCATATATTAGTACAAAAGTCTCAAAATCGAACTAAAAAAAAGAATTAACGTTATGAATTTGGTAGTACAACTATTTATACAAATTAATAAAATTGATGAACAATAGCGGGGCACAATAATAGGTGGGCATGAATATAATTTATGAATCTGCCTAAAATTCCAAAGAAGCTGACCTTTTCCAGAATATATTTGTAGGATACATAAATAGAAAAGACAGTTTTTTAAATTTTTTATCTGTATGTCTGTTGGTGCGGTTCGGTTAGGTCTTTTATGCAAAACGCGCAGTGAAGCTCGTCTTTACTATTTAGTATAGTTAATTGTCTGGATATAATGGTGTATTACCATATCTTCACGTGGGTTGCAATTTGCCCTCGTTGTCATGGAACACCGATATCCTCGGTAGCTCATCATTTATTATTATGAAAGGTATCAACAAACCACAGTAAAACATCCGCCTTGCAAAGAAAGTAAAGCATATAATTTCGTATTAACTGGCTATGACCCGCGGCATCCGTCGCGTAGAATTATCTTCATAGTCACAATATAGACGAGTTCTACCACCGATTGATATGAAATGAAACAAAATTTGATTACGATTATTAGATATGTCTTTCTATACATAGACATAAGCAGTGATAGCGTAGTGGTTAAGATTCCGGCCTCTCGCTTTTCGAAGTTATGTGCGTATTAGAAATTAATTATCACTTGCTTTAACGGTGAAGGAAAACGTCGTGAGGAAACTTACATCTGTGAGTTCTTTACAAAGTTCTCGAAGGTGTGTGAAGTGTACCAATCCGCACTTGGCCAGCGTGTTGGACTATGGCCTAACCCTTCTCATTCTGAGAGGAGACTTGGGCCCAGCAGTGGGACATTAATGAGTCGATGATGATACATAGGCATATGATTCTTTTGCACTATATCACTTAAACATTTTAAATATACCGCTACGACAAATATACAGATTTATTATTTTTATTGTATGTGGACTCCATGACGAGAACACATTGTAGACATCGCCTACAATAGTATTTTCCTCGTTTCAATCACTGAATTCGTAATAAAGTACTTAGGTTATTATTTACTTATTTTAATATAATAGATAAATATACAATTTAATAAAGTAGAATCAAACTTTTATTTTATTGCCTTTTCAAACATTTATACTTATTACTTAATCACGTAATGTAAATACCCCTTCAGTTTAACTCAAGCACGTTAACGACAATAAGTAACGTCTTGTTCACCGCGAGTTATCTATTGAATGACAAGCTGATGTACGCGATTTCGTCCGCGTTGTAAATAACTTTCATGAAAATGATAGGATGTAACAAGTAGTGGGAATCGACAAAAGAAAAATACTTTGTTATGGTGAATGTCCGGAGTGCTGTGTCTTAAGATACTGGGGCATGTTATGATAGTCGGAGGTTGCACAATTGGCTAGTTTGAATTAGAACGGTGTTTCCGTTTTCAAAGACATCTTATGTGTCTGCCCCATCTCACCCTCGTCGTTCGCTCGTCTCGTCCCGTCACGCCCCTATCTCTTTTCCGTCATGCCCCCGTTTTGGTTCCGGCACGTTTTCCTTTAGACCCCAAGTTAGCCCTATTAAAAAATAACTTGGATAAAACAAAAAAATATATATATATTTTGACATTCCATTGTAATTATTTCGATTTTTTTTACAGTTTTTCGATTTTCACGAATTGTCTATTTTTCCGGACAACTTCTCCATTTGTTCTTTCACTAAAAATCTTATTTGGACTATTATGAGCAATAAAAAAGTTGCCACAAATCCGTGTAGCTGTTCTTAAGTGATGCGCTTATGTGTCTACCCGGTAAAGAAGCGCACATAGCCCTGCGGCTTATGCAGATCTAAACCGATCTATAAAGTTAAGGAAAGCCGGGCGCGGCCGGAAGTTGGACGGATGAACTAGTGGTAAGAACAGTCACGTTCGACTAAATTCCGTGCGCTTTCATGCATGTTACGTTGTAGATCCTGGTTCTTAACACTAACCCCTATCTTCCTCCACCAATTCACATTAGAACAACTTGGTGAAGTATGCTCCAGGTATCTCCTAGTTGTGGGCAGAGTGGGGTGTCAAATGATAAGACAAAAAAAGGGTAGCAGCCAGTCAGAAACAAACAAATTTAAAATATTAATGGATTCGAATTAGCTCTAAACTTTTATTTGAGCTCGGTACCCAAATGGAATATCAAAGCTAAGCGTGTGTCCCGTAACTCTACATAGTTCTTGTTTGCAATCTGCGTTTAAAATATTTAAGTAAAAAGGTTAAAATATCTAATTAGCTAAAGTTAAAATCGAGCGTTGTAATTTGTTTATTGGGTATTATAAAAGAGACTTTTTACCCAGGATGAATAATTGTAATCCACGTTTTAGAGGTTACAAGCTTGTGAAATTTCATTGAGATCCATGTAATCGTTATTTCGCGATTGATGTATAGACAAACATACAAACTTTTTACAAATCTTTATAATATTAGTGGAGTAGTTAAATGTTAATTAGTAGTAGGTTATAGATACAAAAAATCCTAAATAGTATGAATAAAAATAACGCGTATAATAAAAAAAAGTTGCGATTTGAAAAATTACCCTGCGCTCCATATTTCTCTGTGTTCGTTGTTTCATTTAAGAACTCAAGATAAGTTTTTTATAATAAAAGAAATGTGTTGTCTCTGGCCTATATCACCTCTCCGTGCACTCGTATTTATTAGTATTTTTTTTTTATTTCAAGAGTAGCAAACGAGCGTACAGTCCACCTGCTTTTAAGTGGTCAAAGCCACCCATGGATAACTACGTCTAACGTCGTACAAAACTTCTATCTATAAAAGATAGTTCTCTATAAAAGAAGTTATATCTGAGGTCATAAATAGATGCGCCACTATTCCTGAGGACTAAGATGGGCGTAGGTGGTACTTCCCCGGACGAACTTAGTTCTACCACCTACAAAACTTCCAGTTCCTCTTTGTTTTTAACATTTACAATAAATTATTAAGGTGGTACAATCTATTGTGGTTCGGCACGAAGGCATCTCGGCTACACCTCCGTGGTGCCTCTGTAACACTGCTGTGTTCTGATTTGAAGGTTGTGATAAGGGAGGAATTTCGTATTAGTTCTCAGGGACAGCAATGCATCTGTGGTCGACCTTACGCTGACTTTCTGTCTTATTTGGTTTTAATTACAAATGCTTTTGGGTGGCAGTACTTACTTCTCATCACGTTATTTCCATATGTCTTGTTCTCAGTCTTCTATCAATCTATCTAGTAATTGGAAAAATATCTGAACTCTTTAACACTCACAGATTAAGCGCTGAATCAATTTTGATGTAATTATATGTGGATTTAGATTACAGATTACACTGAGGACGAACATGGATTTTATCTTGGAATGGAACAGATTTTTGCTTGGTGAAAAATATCCCGTAGAACAGGAGAATAATTAAATATTTAAATAATATCAAATCATAGTTATATATTCAGCCTTAATATCTATAATATATTTTGCCACCACGACGGTGTCGCACCAAGCCTGTATGTTTTATTATTTTAGTTCTTACTTCCACATAATATGCATGTCAGCCGAGTTAGTGAGAGGAGATATAAAGGAACTGGCTCACCATAATTTTTTTTAGTAACATTGCTAACTGTCATGTCAAAATAAAGTATAAATGCACATCTCCAATCCTCCTGAAAAAACACATTAATTATTTGGCGGTGTAAGCGTGCTTCTTTACGCACAGTTTGACTTTGCAGTGTGCAATTTTCGTCCAGGAATTTTTAAATAGTTTTGCAGTACAATGTTTACGCAAAATCGGTTAGATTTCTATGAATAGCCCTTAAGAACGTTCAGACCATCGACGGCGAACGTTTCAAAAATGGTTTATTTATATTTTTGCGCCTATACAAGTAAGCATATGAGTAAACAATATGAAAGTTATTTAGAAATATCGAATACTTTAATTTAGTTTTATGTCAGAAATATTTTTGGCTCCAACCCTTTTTATATGTCCTGGTGCTGGGCACTGGTCTCTCCTCACAATTCGAGAAGACCTAGAGCATACTCCACCACGCTGCTCCTATGGGAATTGGTGGAGAAGGTTATAAACCGCTCACAAGACCTCCAACAAGGTTTTACGACTGCTATTTAATGATAATTGTCGGGATCGACAGCTTAACGTGCCCTTCGAATCACAGAAGCGCGTATGAAATTTAGCCACTAGCGGTCACCCATCTAACTCCCGATCGCGTCCGATGTTGCTTAACTTTGTAGATCGGTTTCGATCTACGCAAACCGCGAGGCTTGCACACTTAAGGTATTTGTCTATTACTTTATGTGATGAAGTCTTTGTCTACTTTTTTATGTAACACTTAAAGAAGTTTAAAAAAATGCGACATTATATGCTATAGATCGTTGACTTTAGAGCTTATCAATGATTTGAAATAATTATAATCTTTGATTATATGTTCATCATTTGTAGATTGATATCCTACAGGTACCTTTTAACAGGTTTGAAAAGTAACCTATTTTCTAATCCTATATACCTAATTCTAATCATAATCTATCTGTACGCAAAGTTTTATGCAAATTTATGTAGCCGTTTTTGCGTGCCTGACGCACAAACATAAAAACGTCCAAATTTCAAATATTCGTGGGATCTCGGACACAGTCGAAATGACAACAAAAATAACAAGAGACTATGTTATAAAAATACGAATCAGTTAAAATATTTTTCTGTATAATTAATGTTTTAGGAATGACAGTATTTGAATGTTTGAATTTTCAGTTTCTGAAGGTCATTTAATAAACTTTTATTTTAAAGTTAAAAATATTTATTAAGTATCAATATTAAGAGAGATTTGTATTATTTGCAACATTTACCTTTTTGTATACCTAGTCAGGCCATAAGTTCTGTTACAAATGACAATGCATTGACAAAAAGAAGCGTGGTGATTCCATGACAACACACGCTCCACCAACCCATGACCGACACAGGATATTGACGGCGTTCGCCTTTCCAACCACTTGCGAAGATTCTTTAAAGCTATGAGCGTGCACTTTACCTTTACTTTGGTTACTATAGTGCTCTTCAATTGTAAAAATGTTTTCATCAACAAAGATAATATTTTTCCCGAATATCAGGACAAGTGTGCGTGTGACGTGCGTGTGGCTCTTATTTTTTTAAATGTGAACTGTGGACTTAAGTGGATTGCTTACCGCCTAGGTAAGCAATACTTGTATTTCGGTTGGATAGGTGTGGTTGTCGGCTACGCTTACAGACGAGGCGACTATCTTATTCCTCATGCCCTCACATGACTTTAGACGTGTTTGATATTAAATGTGGGTGTCCATGGGCTGCAGTGACCACTTATCATAAGGTACCCTACACGCTCTTATGATACTCGTATACCAAAAAAAGGAAAGAGTAATATTTTATACCAATATTACAGTAAAAAAAAGTAATTATATTTTTCGGACCAATTCCATGTTTTTGCATGACCCCTTTGAAATGACTCTCTTTCTTTGAATGTTGAATACATTCACGTGTTGAAAGAAGGAACTATAAAAACCGTAAAGCTACAATCTTTATTGAAATATATATATTGAAAGTCATCAAGTTTGTATCCTACAAACAAATTCATGTATCTATTAATCTATTTTAAAATATTACTTGAAGTGAAGTAGATCATTACTTATCACCCTAATCAATGCCGCAGTAGTACCGAACTACCCACTACACGTCACAATTTTGTAGATAAAATAGTTCGACTAAAAATAGATAAAAGTTCTGAAGACAGTTAAAGAGGTAGACTTGTTTTAAATGTCAGAAATATATCTGAAAACCGCCTACACTATTAGAAATATATATTTTGCTTTGTTGTAATAAAGATTTAGAGAAGTAAAAAATCACAGTCTAACGTCACACGCAAGCGTGACGCTGGAAAATTAATAATATACATAATTACGTCATTTGAGCAACATGCTCATATAAATTGCAAATTATAATCTCAACTTGGTAGGATTATTTTTTCTTATCAGCCATCTTATGTTAGTCAGCAAATTTTAACATATTGTCAAGCTAGCCCAGTTTTACTTAGTAACATGACAAGTACTCATCCGAAATATATTATTCTGAACACTAGTTTTAAATGGAAGTCATATCACGTTTAAAGTATATTTTATAAAATATTTACAGGTTGTGACATAATTTAAAAATTTTCGAAAAACATTTATCTCTGCCTGTAGAGCATTGTTTTGTTCAAATTGAGGCCGACAAAACTTTAAAGTGCAGTTGTTGTAATTAATTTTTTACGGAGTTTCTGAGGCATGGCGTGGCTGAAAACAGTATCCTCATACACATCAAGCTCAGCTTTGGATTCTCTATTCTATTTCTTCTTCTGGCATTATATGTAGAGATTTAGTCTTTGCACGGGCTGGCGGAAGGACTCATCATGGATTCAAGCTAACCGTAGAATTCATTACACCGGAGACAGAAAGAGCAAAGAAGGGGTAGCAGCCAGCTTTGAAGTGCATATCGGTACACGTCAAGACATCTGCTACTGTTAATACTACCACCCATTGATTTTGACACTGGACGTCATGTCAATGAATATGATTGGGTGGATGTCAATATAACCTACCGATATTGCTACTTTAAAAGACAATTTGTAAACAATTTGATACAAAAGCGGGACACAACAAAGTTTGTTCACATAGTATTACTCATATAGTTCTTCAACCGTTTACACGGTTATTGCGATTTTATTTCCATATATTTATGTAGATCGAATGTAGGTCCCACATATTTAACATTTCTTTTTCAAAGAGCAAGAGATTAAACTATTTATATTTATTCGTTTTATATAAGTATATCAGCATATTTTGACTAGGGTTTTTATCTTAGTCTATTAAACAACAAAATTTTGCACACAAGTTATCGCTTTCACAAAGATGATTATTTTCAATATTTTTCAATAAAATCAACTAAACCATCAGTAAACCTTATGAAATTATAAGTCGAATTGTGCATTAGAGATCATAAAAAGTTATACCTTTTTAATGTCTCCATGAAATGTCTCGAGTTGGATGGGTGATCGCTAGTGGCTACATCTCATGCGCGATTCCGTACTTCGGATGGCACGATAAGCAGTCGATCCCGGTTATTGTCATTGAATAGCAGTCGCTAAACCTTCTTTAGGGCTCTTGAGCGTTTGGAAAACGTTGGCTACTAAATTATACCTATACCTTGACCAACCTGCATTAGAGCAGCATGGTAAAATATGCTCTAGGCCTCTCACATTTGCGAGGAGATCCATTCCTAACAGTGGGACATAAAAAGGGTTACAGCCAAGCCACATGTTTCATTGCTAATTTTCAACTTCTCTAGCTTAGTGTTTACTTAGTTACTTAATCGTATATTTGGTTGAGTTATCAAAATTTAAGAAATTAAGAAATTTAACAATTATCCCACGGTCACATAAAACTAGATTTAACTATTGACGCAAAATAAAATATTCTTAGAAAAATGCATGCCAATGTTGATATAAAATCGAAAATATTCGATCAAGACTGAATACAGAGGAAAGAGGACTTTGGCACCGGCGCCGAGTGTACATTTCGCAATTCGTTATATGCGGTACATTTATTTGGGTTAACAATCATTCTAAAATTATAGCGTATGAACAAATTTTCGTAGGTAGTATTTTATTGATATAATTTACTTGAGATTGGCTAAGTTTATTATATGTCACTAAAAGGAAAGAATGATTTTTACGTTTGTGTAATTAGTCATTTTATTTGTATTAGATTATATCCGAAAAACATAATACTCACACTTGTAAACTTATGTAATCATCCTTTAAATAAGCTTACTACAGAATGTAAAAATTCTCATTCTCTACACAGGTTTCTAACTAGACATGTTTCATTATTAGTAGTAGTAGGTAAACAAGACGTTTCCAAAACCGAAATTTCTTTAAAAGATTTGGTCTTGAATATGAATAGAATTCGTTCGTAGAGGAATTAAATTGTACTCTACTTGAGATTTTAAGAGTGACGGTCAGACTTGGCATTTTTCTTATGTAATATTTTTGAATGATGTTTTATTTTACATCTAAAGTGTTATTTCCTCAAAATTCTTTAATCTATAATTGTTATGAAATGTAAAAATGATAATGGTGCAGTGCCAACATGATGTCGTCATAATGTTGCATCACCTTCGTGCTATATCACGAGTAAAAGGGACGTAGAGAGCATAAATGGCGAACTATGAATCAGACGAGAGCATAGTTCAAGAGATTGGCATGTAATATTAAGGTGGTTAACAAAATGAACGAATAGTTCTTAAAACGTGATGTTGAATCAAAACGTTACAATAATGAAATTATCGATCCGCATACGAAAACGAAGATTCGCATCCATAGTCCACTTGTGAGATTTCAAGTACAATCATCGTACGGCCTACTTCCTAAAATACGAAGCTCGTTCTCGCAGCTGTGCAACGTTACGAGCATCGCTTTAGATACCGGACACTCTCGTCTTCAAAATATCAAAACGCGCCGTCAACAGCCTCATTTCTATGAAAGCAGCACGCAACGCTCATGTCACGTCAGGACGATTACTTCATTCTGTGTAACAAATAGCGTCTAAATGTCGTAGACGTACGTAGCTTCACTGCACTGCATCGCGAGCGAGGCGCAGCCGAGTAAACGTGCCCTACTGACACCGAACGAAATCAAAAAGAGCGTTGTCGGAACAGCTCTACCAGCAGAATACCAAACGATATCAAATCATTCAACGTGCCGCGGACGAGAATCATTCACTGCACGCTTATTAAATACATTTAAAACGTTTCTTGCGACACTTTTACGTGCCACTATGAGTCTTCGTCGTAAAAAAAAACTTATGAAACTGTTTCACACAGCCCACTCCATGGTGGATAGCGCGAAAAGACAATGCGGCGTTGCCACACCGTGCAACCGAGCGTACGAGCGGTACAAGCAGGTAGCCTGTCTTTAGCCTCCACAATGCACACAATGTAATTATTATACAACCAACACTTGTCTTATTAATTAATTAAACATGCAGACTTTTCTCCAGGCCTCATGTCCCAAAACCACCTAACATATAGCTATTCTACTCTAAGTAGAGTCTAATTCGAACCAAAGACGTACAATAAATGAAGCAGTAACACATCAATTTTGTAAATTCCCTGTAGATTGCGCTCGGTTACAACATCATGAGGACCACATATCCGCTTCGTGTGAATAACCGTGTCGAATATAGCAAATATGTACCAAAGTAACAATAAAAAGTAGATATTTGATAGAGCTAATGTGTACATACCGCTTGAAGGGTCCACATACGCTATTTTTAAGTCCATTTCTATAGTTTCTGCGGGCTTGGCTTCTACGGAGCTCATTTTGTATTCTATCGGAGCTTCTATTACGATGTCACTCTTTGCCTGGCTCGTGGAGGCGGCCAGACCCTGCGTAACACTCATTTTTGGAGAGTCTTCGTGCATTCAGACTGTCAGGCGAAACAACTAAAATTTGTCGCCCGCAAATTTTAAAAAATGTCATCTACACGGGCTATCAAATTATTTTATTTCAAAATTTAGCCATAAAAACTAATAATTCCTTGATAAACACAAAATGTAGGTCTCTAGGCCACTTCACTTACACTTTGATATTCCGACATAACTCAGGTTCAATGGAGCTACTGTACTCATGACTGACATTGAAATAAGTCGGTAAAGGGCAGCGAGAAATTAACCCAATTTAAAAAAAACGTGTCATTGCATGTTATTTTATAAAAATAGGGATCATACATATATAAGTTAATTATTAATTATTTTTAAGTAAATGAAGACCAAAAATTGAGGCAGATAAATTTAAAATCTTGGAACTACTGTTGTATATTAAAAAACAAGCTATACTTGTTATCATTAAAAAATCATGTAAATGATGTAAAATGACTACATTTGCTTATGAATACGCTGTGTTGTGTAATAAATGACCGTTTCTATTGCACAATCCTTTCACAAGGGCTACGAATGTAGGTCAATCTGTATGAGTACCTATGATTGAGAAGTATATATTTACGGATGTTATTAAATAATATTGGAATAAATAAAAAAATAAAAAAGATCTGAAAACAATTTTAACTTGAATTGTAAGATTT
>DWKL01000910.1:0-16259 GCA_018249415.1 Phareas burnsi | reverse complement strand
CCAGTGTCAGATGTTTTTAAAACACTTACGACTCGATTTAATAACTAATATCCAATGATAACAACCGAGACCAACCTTGAAATGAAGCCACAATAAATTTCTTGCTTATTTCTAATAACAAAGATAGGTGGTAAAACTATAATTCGACCGAAGAGGTACCACCGACGCTCTCATAACCGGCCTTGAAGTATGTTCTGTTTTTCGGTTGGAAACATATGGTTTACCCATTAACCATATGACTTCAACCACTTACATGGGGACTACCATCTTAGCCCTCTGGAGTAGTAACGCATTAACGTAATTGAGATAAGACTTCAGCTCTGTTTGGGGTTATATGCGTGTGCCCACGGGCTACCGTGACCACATTTTTCGTTTGCTAATCTAAAATGAATACTCACTGTCTAATATGACCAACCATGGTGCTGGTGCCTTTGTACTCCGGTAATTTCATTAAACTGTCGAGGAACATCAACAAGATATGGTTGGTCACCACGAGATCCTGAAAACAACAAAGTTATACATACATTATTATTATATGATTACAGACAATCAAAATGAATCTAAGAAAAAACTTATAGAAAATTTTGAAACTCGAAAATAATTGAGTTGTACTGTAGTGTTACAACATATATAACCGAGTACAGTACAATACAGTTTTATCACATACACGCTAGGGTTGGCTGTCGGTTATGCATGCAAGGCTAAAACCATCATGCAAACCCTAACGTGTATGACCTCCATTACGCTAATAATGCAGTTACACGCGGTAACCATTATTTGAGTTATGGCATAAAAAGCGAGTAATTTTTTCAAATTTAGTTTAGACATCATGTACAAGAGTTCCAGGTATCCAAAATAATAATAAAGCAAAATAATAGAGCACTTTCGAATAGTAAAACTTTTAATTCGTTTTTTATTAATTAAAAAACCTCTAAACGTCGAAAGCGACTAGATGTTAGATAACTGCATTATCAGGAGGTGCCATTGGTCATTGGCACTTGGTCATTGTGCCAGGAGGGCACAATGACCAAGTTCTACTCGTTTTAAAAGATGAGGAGGGATTTTAATGTTGACTTAAACTGATGATGATGAAACTTAGATTGATGATGCAATTCACTAAAGTATGTCATTTAATTTATTTGTAGCAACGAATATCTACAGTACATGTAAAATACGATTGCATTTTGTTATATACTCGTTGGGAAAGCTGAGGGCGAAAAATAACAAAAACAGAATTGGTGGCAACTCAGAAAATTAAGTGGTTTTAAAATACGTTGTATATGCATAGCATAGACGAAATAATTTTAATCATTTTTCGATGTCCTTCAGCTACAATATTTTAGAGATATATCGATGGACCCACAACAGTATTCGTAGACATAAACTGTACGCTGATTGTGTTAGATTAACGTGTTACGTAATGAAATCAATAATATTCGTATTTTTTTTTCAAGAAAAGTAAACATGTGCTAGTAGTTTTTCTTTATAATTTGTCTTTATAACAGCACATTTTCTATTTCTATTACGCTAATATTATCTGTTCCTATATCTAAACATATGGTAAACAATATGTATGCTATAAACATACATATTATTTACCTGTTAGTTTTGAAATAAATATATAAATAAATGTATTCGACTATTTTAAGAATATTTACTAACCTGTAGGTATTGTTTTGAATGATATTTCGGATTGTAATGGCGCAAAAGGAGCACCAGAAGCGAGCGCAACTCTTCAGTCTCGCACATTTTCATTTGTAAATTTACCAGTATTTGCTGATCGTCATTGCCCATGTGAGCCGACTTCTTGTACGCCTCAATAGCTTGCACGAATTCCCGGATGGCGGTTACGACCTGAATCGGGAAAACTTCCTTTACCATACACCCTTACACATTGACCGCTACTTTTTATTATTTTTTAAAGAGTAGCACGCGAGTGTGGATGTCATCTGATATTAAATGGTCACTACAGCCCATGGACACCCACATCTAACTGAACTGAAGCCCTATTTAAGGTTACTCGTAGATTATTCCTAGAACATTACTCCTGAGGACTAAAGTGACCACCTCATTTTTAAGTGTACCCGACAACCACAGCTTTCCAACCGAAACATAAGAATTGCTTCACGGAGGATTGTAAAGGCGGCAGTGGTACCTTCCCATTCCAACTGTAGCTCTACCAACTATAAAACTTTTGACTACCAGCCTTTGAATGCCCCACTTTTCGTGCCTAGATTAACAGCAGCATTTAACATCACTGTTATAAAGCCGTAATAAAAGAAACGGTGTTGTCTCCGCAGTTGAACCGCAAAGAGTTTTGCCACCTGGACCGTCAGATATCTGCTGGCCCATAATCAAAGGGTTGTCCTTTGCACGGCAATTCTACCACGTTGGCCACCCAATAAACGTAATTCGATTAAAAAACGGTAAACAAACTTGAGATTACCAAGTGCAATCGCCTAATTGATGGCTTCAAATCATTCCCATCCAATTTGATGGCGAGTTCGAACTGCTCACATATGTTTACGCCTTCCGCTGTTAAGTAAGACACAATGTCAAACGATAGGACTGAACAGACGTGCTCCAAATCCAACTCAATCTGTGTTGCAAATTTAAGAAAATACGTCACGAGCCAGAAGAAATGGGACGTGTCGATCTTTAACTGCTGGTTGGTCAGTATCTGATTGTGGAGAGTCTTCACCAAGGAGTTGAAACCTTTCAAAAGGAAGTCAACCGTAAACTCTTTCAAGACGTTCGATATGTCGTCGTCCGTCGGGGTATTGTGAGACAGACCCTGTACGTTAATGCTGAAAATAGAATTCACACACATGTTAAAATCTATATTGAAACTAAATTATTATTTTATGACAACTAAAAGTTTTAATTCTCTAGTTATACTGGAAATAAAAAAAAATACTTACATATTAGATTTTCCCCTTTTAACAATTTTTTTCCGTTTTCGCTCTTGCACAGTGACATTAGAACGAGTTTTATTATTGATTCTCTGCTTAGCGGTATGTGGTTTTTGATGCACCGGTTTCTTCGCTGGCAACTCATCTTCGTTGCTAGACGTGGATATGGATTCCTGATTCTCTATTTGTGTTCCATACCCACAATCGGAATTCTCCGCTACCACCATTTTCTTCTCTTTATTTGACGATTGAGATGTTCTTTCAGAAGTAACATTATTTTGACACACTTTTTTCTATAACAATATTAATAACGAAAATATTAACTTACATCAATAAAATTAAACGTATGAGATAAAATGTCAGTTGGTCAAGGTGATTAAAACTGTGTTGTAGTTTGGCTGTGTTGGGTATTATAGCACTTATATAAACCAATTTAGCCCTCGGATATTGCGACACATATGTGATCAACTTGAGATCTTTTTATGTTGTAGTTCATTATAGTTTTATAACTTACCTGTTTTGAGTTTATAATATTATCATTTTTGGTGTCTTCAGAATAGTCCATAGTTTCATTTATCTCCATCATTTTATCTGTAGTTTGTGAAGTCATGGATTGATTGCCGTTCTCGTTGGCATTGTTTCTGTTGGTTTGGCTCGACCATCCGTTGTTCACCAAATTGGATGCACCATTGCATTTACCACTCCCTCCTGTGTCAGATGAGTCTGAAGTTGGGTCCGATGAAAGCATGGGGGAGGAAACATCCCTCCCTGTGATGAGGAACCAAAAATAAATGCTACAAGTTAATTATGACTACTGGGCCCCCCCCCCCCCCCCTCTCCGCCATTCCTTTTGATAATATGCTAGAGTACGTTGTAAACATATAGCTTCTAATTTTAAAAGTTTACCCGTCATTTAGAGTTAGCTCTGACATGAAGTCATATAGCTAGACATTTCTTTAATGTGGTTTTAGTTTTGATAGTGTACAAATAAGCATATAATCTTGAATGCAGGAAATTACAGACAAAGGCTTCAATTTTATTCACCATTTTCATACATGCAAGTAAATTTAAAGAGCATCAGTAACCTTTTTACCATAATGATGTGCAATAATGCAGACATGAATTATGTTAACTTTTAAACTAAATAACAATTTAAATGCTTGCGGCTTACCTCTATCTGGTGGCGACGTGTTACTCTCATTATCTTCGGAACTCTCAGAGAGGGAAGCCTCAAGCCATAGGTTGAGGAGTTTATGTAAAGTAGTAACGTGTTGGTCTTTATACAAAAGGGCAATTAACTGCACCATTGTTACTCCCCAGCTTGCCTGAAAATTATAATTAAATACAAACTGATCTATGAAAATTTACTGATCAAATTTATCATTATTTTTTATTGTTAATTCATTGAACTGTACGTCAACGTTATCTTTGAAAATTTGTAATAAACAATTAACATGTACACAATGGAAATCGAAAAATGATAGATAATGAATATTTGATAAGTGGTACAAATGTAGTTCGACAGGAAAGGCTCCACCGCCGCTCTCACAATCGGCCTTAAAGCAACACTTGTCTTTCGGCTGGAGAGGTACGATTGTCGGGTGCACTTAAAAGGGAGGCAACCAACATAGCACTGAGAAGTAGAGACATATCTACGTATTATTTCAGATAGGGCTTCAGTCCTGTTTTTAGATGTGGATGTTCATGGGCTGGAGTAATCACTTACCTTAGGAGATTTGCAGGCTCGTTTGCTACTGTTCAAACACAAAAAATATAAAAATGATAAAGGATATTAAAATAATACTCACTGAATCGGAAATGGTCATCAACTTGATAAGTACTTTGTCAATGCTTTGACTAAATAAGTTCCATAGTATTTGGTTTTGTACTGTATGTGTAGGGCCACTATAGGTTGGATTGAGGCTATTAACATCATCGGGAATATGCAAAATGTTTCTCAGGAAAAGTAAAGTATTGACAATATTGTTACACTGATCACCCGGTAACGTAACTTTTTGTTCAAATTCTGCATTCTTCTTTAAAAATTCGACAATCACTTTAGTAGCGCGGTGATCAGTTAGAGCCGCCTTTGTAGAAGCAAGCAAGTTGTTTATTTCAAAAACTGTATGTCTTCCGAAGTCAGATTTGGAAATATCCTCCACATTAAACAAACACTCGACCGGTGTGGTTAGGTTAACAAATATTTTTATTAATAGTTCAACAGTTTTATCTTCTTTAGCATTAATTAAGAGTGGAATGAGGTCCTTTTTGATATTTTGTCCAAAACTGATATTCCTGCGATAAGTGCGTAGATATTTATCTTCGGTTAATATGTTATGCAAAATTGTTTCAAGCGCGGCTGTAAGTTCAAAAGAGTTTAGTATTATTTAAACGTATATATTAAAGGGCACATAGACCTACGGTTTGTACAAATCGTAATCAATCTACAAAATTAAGAAAGGCGGACGCGATCAATACTCTAATGGGGCTACATTTCAAACGCGCTTTCGTGCACCTAAAGCAACGTTAAGCTACATATAAATCCCGGTTGTTATCATTAGATAGCAGCCATTAAACGATCGGAGGCCTTACAAGCGGTCCGAAAACATCGACACGGGTTGATCACTAATCCATGTCCCACTTCACCAATCCGTATTGGAGTAGCGTAGCGAACTACGCTTTTGGCATCCCCCAATTGTAGGGAGTGACACGTGTCTGAGCACATACTGAACAAGGGCTAATCGGGTCCAAGTCCAGTATGTGGGACATAACAAAAAGGTTATAGTGGAAAGGCAACTTAGCATTATAATGGAAATTTAAATAAATTTCAAGCTGTGTTTACCTCAAGTTCAAGTTTACCTCCAATATGACTGGAGATCTATCTCGAAATCTGTCAAGAACACGTTGCTACTCTAAGAGACTCGTGCAGTATGCCATACTTATATCATCCTTCAGACCAAAACACTGTAACGTAAACACTGATGCCAGCGGAAATAAATATGACCGTGCGGTTACAACAATCCGACCCGGGCATTGCACGGTAAATTATAAGTTTTTACTAATAGTAACAGTAGCACTATAGGACTTTTTAACAATTAATTTAATGACATACCATTGCAGTTTTCGTTTATGTGATATCCATCTGAATGTGCAAATCCGAGATTGCTAAACGTACTATGTATTTGTGGACTTCGAAGAACCCATTCCATGGTTTAACTGAAACAAAAGACTAAATTAAAATACAACTTTACTAATAATAAATTATTTGCGAAGCTTTTTTAACTCTCTAATCTGATCTATTTAGATCAGAGAGTTGAATGTAGAAAGGTGCAAAAAGAGCTCTCCTTCAAAGCCGGCGATACATTGGCGACTTCTCTGGTGTTGAAAGTGTCCAAAGGCGACGGTGACCACTTTCCATCAGGTGGCCCGTCAGCCTTATCGATAGGTTGTTATAAAAAAAAAATATGTTTATCTCAAGTATTTGATTTAGAACGTATTTGTCCTTTATACAATATACTTTGTTATTGCACATTAAAAACTCTTGCGCGACAAAGTAATTTTATTATGGTGGCGGTCAACGGTAGCGGGAGTGTCGGCGCGGCAGGGGTTCAGGTGTGCGGAGGGAGATAGCGTGTCGAGGTGAGAGACCCAGACGGGGAAACACGTGATGGCAGACATCGGTAATGTTGGTTTCAAATTTGTTTAACCCGGAGGACGTCATTTAATATTTTGTCGAACAACGTCATTTAATGTTTGCGAAGTCGTTTGATGTTTTAATTCGGTCATAGGTTCGCGCATCTGTTTTCTCACAATATTGATAAATAATAAGAGTTATAGTGAGATAAAGCTTAGACATTTGTAACTAAAAGGCCGTAAATAATGTTAAAGCAGAAAAATGTGTGTCGGAGCACACACAGTGTAATATCTACCTATGCAGAATATTAATTTAATCAACAGCAACTGTAATTTTGTATTTCATAGTATTTCTCGAACACTATGAAGGACGAAGTGAGTTCTGCAGTCAATGAAATGAAAATAGAGTGTAACCGAAATATCCCATATAATAAAAAATACCTAATATATCTTAAGTTTAACCAATTTTCATTAAAACTATTTTAAAACTTCTACAACCTTTAAAGTTCCACCTGTTAATTACCTCCAAAAAGTTACAGCGGAGACTTGAGCAAGAAAGCAATATAAACTGATCGCTCGTGCATCTACAACCTTTCTTACGTCCTTGTGCAACTATTGCAAATACATAGAACGTTTGGAATTATTTATTACGACATGGATTTTGTTGTGTTTCTAATAAAACAGAAAAAGTTGCATGTAACTATCGCGCGATATGCTTGTAATAGTCCAGTCATACTAGGGGTTTCATCTCGAAATGAGAGATAATAAGCTGGAAACTCGTATGAACTTTCATTTTGACGTTCTAAAATAACTAAAACAAGATAAAATAACTGCAACATTCGGACATACAACACTGATAGGGCGAAACTATAAACGTTCCGTTTTCAGCATTTAGCCCTATCTCGTAATGATAAAACACCTCCTAAAGTATCAAACAATATATCCGACAAGTGATTATTTACTTCAAAAATATTTGACAGTAGGTTTTCTTGCTTTATTGTAATGTCCGTATTTTTGTTTGTGGCAGGAAATAAATTAATTTGAATGAGTGACATTGTTATTCCCTTAAATTTAGATTTTTTAACCGGACCTTATACTTTATTAATTTTAAGTATCTTTATGGAGAACAAGGTTACGGAATGAGGAACAGTGCCAAAAAATTAATATAATATCTCTGTAAACACCGTGCGCGTCGCCGAACTTTTCACAAACCCTGTCACAAATCGTACTAAGTGAATTTCGCTAGAGATAGATACGCATCACGCACGCCCTTTGAATAGAACGCAGCGCAGCGGGACTCTTGGGACACGTTTTGCAAAACGCGATGTACTTCAGACTGGCGAGTTCCCTTCTTTGAACTCGTCCAAAGCCGAACCGAGCAACCGAAACGCTTTTTATCTAGCCTTTACGTCCTCATATAAAAGAAAAGTGAAGTTTGTAATTTCGTCATACACATAATTACGATTTATCCAAGCGATATCGTCGTAGGCGTAAGGCCCAAAACCAGCTAGTAAATTATATAAAATCATTTTATGTTTGGGCAACGACTTTAAGTGGTATATATATACCTACGTAATCTAATAAGCCAGTGGAACTAAACGCGTCTTATTTCCAAGTGACGTCCCCATTGAAACCTTAGGAGTAGCCCATATGCTAGTTCTCCCCATCACTTACTATCAGGATACGCTACGTCACAAGCTTCCTAGTAACTGTTTATGAGATACAAAATTGCACTACAAAATGAATCTAAACAAAAAAGATAAAATATAACAAGATGGAGTGATGGATAATTTTCAAACAAAAACATTTATCTCGCTCTAAATTAACAACACCTAGGATTGAATATCACAACATTATATCTCTCAGTAGGTGATGCTAATGAATAAAATGTACCATTAAAATCGTATCTATATCGATAATTATTATATTCCAGAAACATAGCAAATTTACTACAATAATGGCCGATGTTCTAGAATAATTGTTACAAACTACATATTATAATATAGAATTATATACTATTATTATATTAAACTGTAACTGTGTTTAATTTACCGAAATCCAGTTTTCAATAGTGTAATATTCAAAACAGTATAGTTTATATTAAAATCTCTTTCCGATTCCTCTACTACTGAATTGCTTAGTGACTGCATATTCGGAAAAAATACATTCGGAAGATGATTAATTATATAACGTCCTCTTATTTTCAACTTGGCCACAATTTCTTAAACCCACCGGATTAGCTTTTAGATTTTTAGATTCTAATAACAAATAAATCAATTTAATAAGGAGTCATCTAAACACGTCACGTTTCCAATCGGAAATTCCGAAGTTTTATACGAAAACGAATTTAAAAGAATAAATGGAGCTTCCATGGAGTCGAAGCCAACAAAATGCTGAAGTTATTACAGTTCTGGAGAAAGTTTTGTCGAAAAATACCTTAGAATAACAATCCAACCACTACACGCTAACTAGATGGGGCTAAGCTAAAGGACTATTATGAAAAACTAAACTAGTTAAACTTTGATTATCTCCAAAATGTAATAATAACTAAGACATATTACACCTATAATAAAAAGCTAGAATCTTATAAGTGTTAGATAATAAATAATCGTCAGATCGATATATTCTACTACAACTATGTAGTTTAATAGTGCGCCCATACCTTTCATACAACTCAGAAATTTACGCAAAACTGTTTCTCAAAGTAACATAAATAAAAATATACATTTTAGTGTGTACGTGTGTGTGTAGTGATTTTATTTTTCACTTTTAAGAGTCATACATTCCATTTAATTAGTATCATTAATTATCTGAAATTAAAACGACTCGTTGAGACGAAAGTAATGAGCACTAACTCGATGAATTTATTAGCCATTTCAAGGTTCCGTTACTCACCTTCCAATATCCATTACATTATTATATAATTAAGTATATGTCACAAGTTTGAAATAGCTATAACTGCTAGAGATGAATAAATTTGGGATTCTTACGTATTCTTGCAAAAAAACAATTTACCTAGCCAAGCGTGTTAAAACGCAAAGAATATTCAAATATGAGCATCATTCAAAGTATTGCGACAAAAAAAAACGACAGTTCCAGTGCCACCAGAAGGTGAAATTCATTAGTTTTTATGTTTAAAGATTAGTGACAATAGAGAAAATGATTACGATCGCAGTAAAAGCACGTTTGAGAAAAACATACAATTCCCTTACTGCAATACGATAATACGATACGGGATATTCCATTAAGAACTTAATAACCAGAAATTAAAGGTACTATCTAGACCCTTATCAGAGATTAAATAGACAGTTCTAATGCAAATTCAATGTTAATTTCTACAGAAATACTCCTAATTTTGACATTAGCAATTGTTTATTTGGTCTGTAAGATTTGTAAACGACTAAAAGGTAAATTATTATACTTCTGTTTATAGATCTAAATACGATTAGAACGTTCGCTTTTAAACTTCTTTATAAAACCCCTTAAAAAGAATGAATTTACTTTTCATTTCAGAAAAGGCAAAAGTTTCTGAGGAACATTTTATTGACTTACACAGAAGAGTTGACGCACGTTTTGTTAGGAGAAAATTGTATGGGGGCGTTAAGCCACCCGGGCGGCTCGTCACGTAATCAGTATTCTCGTTTTTGTTGTAGACACATACGAAGCGTACATTTATAAATAAGTAACCGTTGGAATTGTGGGTATTATACACATCTATGTCTATTATAAGAACTGTCTTGTAATTTAAATTTTATAATTATTATTCTAATAGTATTGTTAAGATTTCGAATTCGAAGGCGTTCGAATCGTATGTAATTCTTAAACGTTATTTGCGTATTAGAAATTAATTATTACTTGCTTTGAGAGTGAAACATTGTGGGGAAATCTGCATGTTATGCCTGAGGGTTTTCCATATATTTTACATAGATGTTAAGTCTATAATACTGCACGTACTCATAGAATTTGGCCTTACCTCTCTCATTCGGAAAGGAGACCAGCTGTGTGACATAAAGAGAGTTGCAGCCAATGATTTTTATTATAAGTATGCTGTTTGATATTGACATGCTATGAAGATAGATACGCATTATGTACATATGTGTTATGTTGCAAAATTTTCACATAACGAGCGGAGCTGCGGACGTTGTCGAATTATATATTAACAAAAGCTACAACTCAATCGACTGCGACCCCTTAAAAACTCGCGCGTTCGCCTAGTTAAAACTTGTTAAAGTATACCGATCTATTACGCATTTACTAATTACAATGGTAACTGTTAAATAATTAACATAAAAATATTTGGTATCTCGAAAATAAGCAAAATAAATGTTAACACTACTAACATGAACTTCTGAAATATATTTCTATGATAAATATTATAAAAAAAACTATTATCCACAAAATGAGGAAAGCAAACAAGCAAAAGACACTAACACGAGCTGTTCAAAATTAGCCCTAGAGGAGGCAACGCATCTATGGCTGATCTCAGGCAGAACTTCAGTCCTATTTGGGGTTGACCATTTATTAACAAGTGGACTGCATACTCCTTTGCCACTCCTATGCTGATAAAACTGGAATATAACCGTTGAAAATTGTAACACTATGCATTATTAATACGATGTCATTGTATTTTTTGTATATCAATGACAATGTATTAATAAATGCATGCATATGACGTCATCAATGCCAGATGGAGAGTTACGTTTTACCTATCTAATTGCATCCAACCCAACAAGAATGAACAGTTGATTCCATTGAATAAACCTTGCTTTGGCTCCCACATCGCATAAAAACATGTATGAACAATTAAACATAGGTAGGCACAAACTACTACAAACAATTGACTCAACAACAACTACATTGCGATGACTACAAAGATAAGTTAATACATATCAATACATAATTAATATTAACTTTTATCAAATAAATTACAAAGAAAACAGATCAAGAATGTTTAACAATGTAGTAGATGGATTTTAGTTATAAATGTATTACGTGTATAAAAGAAATAGTATATTGACCACGTGAGCGCTACGTCGCTATCCTTCTAGCTAATAGTAGGTCACGCGAGTCGCGTGTACGGTGCACGTGCGAGTCTCGCCGCAGGAGGTGCGTAGTCAATTGAATCAATAGCAAGTCAGCGCTGCTTCTCGTAATTTTAACACGAGTGACATTTTCACACAAAAGACGTCCACACTATACAGGATTTAATGACGCTATGTATGTAATGAACTATCTACATACAAAAAAAATAAAATATGTTAGGGACAAAAAAATCTGTTTTGTGTTGTTATATTTATTAGGAATACAATATAGCTCCATAATTTTTAAATACAAAATCACCTATGTATTTTTTTTTTGGCAACTTCCGTTAATATCAATTCAGATGTTTCCAAGGTTAAGGATGACGCTTTTATAGAAACATCCAATAAAATCAATTTAGATGTTTCCCGAGCTAAGGATGTGTCTCATACAATAAACAACTTATAAAAATGTCTATTACATTTTTTAAATCTACATAAGATTCGTAATCTACATAAGCTTCGTAGAAAAAAAACCTAAAAATTCTAATAAATTAGTAAAGGATGGGGGAAGAGCTCCTTGATATTTGTCTGCAGTGGCATTAAGACCTCATACATTTTGCCTCATAGTAACCATTTGTCACTGGTGTGTACTAATTTGAAGGGTGTGTTAAGACAGATTAACTTTTTCGAGGTTTTCAAGGGTAGCAAGGTAGATGTGATTAACTTCAGGTAAGACTTTTGTTAGATATCAATAGGTGGCAGTGAACACTTAAAAACACACGAGCTGCACGCTTGTTTGCTACTTGCATTACATATAAAAAAACATAAGTAATCTGCTTCACCATAGCCTACTCCAAATTAACATGATCAAAACAAAATATATCTTAATACAATTTAATAGCGAATCTAAGACAACATACCCTTTCTTTTTAAACTCTAAACAAATTTATAAGAATAATATTGATCAGTTTAGGTACAAAACCTGACATTGTACTTGTTAAAAATAAATAATTATTACATCACAGCTTCCTAATAACAATCTTTGCTGACATTTCATGGCATGGCAGAATTCCACATCTTAATTTGGGTGATAACAAGAATCTTAGGGATCAGTAGGGTCAAAAAGTTAATATTTTGTTGGCAATATAAAGTTGAATGGGGAGTAACAAAGTAGTTAATAATATTATGCACAATACTAAAAGTCACGTTTAATGTCTTACTTCTATATTTTTTAAGTAATTGAGGAAGCAAACTATACTGGCACCTAATGTTATATAGCCACGCCTAGCTATCTATGAATGATTGCATTTGTATTGCTATTCTTTGATATTCAGCTGAAATGTTTTATATAAGTAATCTCCTTTACCATAGCCTTCAAACCGAAACACAGCAGCATGAATAATAATAAAATACTTTATTAATCACTATAAGTAAAGGAGACTGTGAACATTAGATTCTTAGATAATTTCCAATTAAAGTGTAATGTCCATAACATAAATACCAACCGCAACCGTAACATAAGTGTGTACGTCCAGTAAATGTGTTGTATAGATATCTACACGATTTAGAGAAATACTACATTAACAGATACTTACTATACAAAATTATGTACTCAATAATATACTACAAAATAATACACTACTAAGTAATGTATGAAATATGAAACAATATTCAGCTCACTTACCAATTTGAATTACCAAAAACACCATTAAGACAGAAAAATTGATTAATTTAAAATAAATAACAATGTTTTTCACTTCAAATTAACGCACTCATAAAACCAACTTTAGTTAATTGATTTGACCTTTCTGTCGTACTTAGCGCTAGACTGGACTGGAGGTACTGGAGCAGTATTTCAATGTAGCGATAATAGTATTCGGTTTAGATGTCTGCGTAGACAGAGATGTAAATGCGACCGCGGCCGCGCAGAGTATAATATCCCCTAATAAATAATTAGCAATGATCAACTGGGAGAAATAGAACGACTAGAGCTAAAGTATAAAGTAATAAATATTGTTTTTTTATAACAAGCAGTACGACTAAATAAGAGTTAAGAAATTTAATAAATAGGAAAATAACTTGTTCGCTCGACAACCTTGTTGACAAACTTCACAATTTGACACTTGACGTATAAATCGTATTCGTATCTGTCTACCCATAGATTTACAATGTATGACGTGATAAAGGGACGAACGAAAATTGTATTTAAACACTACTATATTTATGAGTCTACCAGTACAATTAGGCAGTGACGCAGACTATCTGTGGTATACAGAATACAGATATCCACAGAGGCTATAGATAGATAGAGAGAAGCTAAAAACGTGTTAAAACACAATAAAAACAGAAGCATATATATTTGTTTGATGACACAAGACATAGAAATAAAATGTGTATATTCTATATAATAGAAATACAAAATAATGTACGTACAATTAATACATAATTATTATATTAAACTATAAACAAGCAGATTTATATAAGTTTACAAACGTTTTAAAGTGTACCAAACATAACAAGATAAGCAAGTTTAGTGGTATCTTATTGATATTTATTAAGCTTATTCCCAAAACCAAATATAAACCAAACAGAGTATAAAATATATTTTTAGTCTGTGATAGTTGTGGTTATATTAATTTTGTTGAACTTTAAATTTTAACAAGAGAATGGCCTCGTGGTCATATTGGCGCTTATGCTGTCCATGTCAAAGTAGTAATAACTTCTGTCATTTAGAATTTATTTTTCATTAATGTTTGATTGACAAACAGATCACTTTAGTGTAAAGTAATATAATTCTACGATTCATTGATTAATTACGGAAGGGCTACAAGAATACTGTGCCATGACTATGAAGTTCAAAGATTTCGATAGAGACTCCTCTGATGAAAGCGAAATGGAAGAAGATTTTGACTCCGGTTTGTGTATAAAGTTGCCTTTATAGTGTACCTACGTATTATTTTTAGATTTAATCTATAGCATCTTGCGCAGATTTCCAACCATGAACGGCTATTAAATATTTACGCCGGGATCCTAATTATTTAAAAAAAATGAACTTCCTGAAATGTTTACATGTTTCAAATCTGATTATAGTTGTTTACGAAATTATTCCATCCAGATAAACAGGATAAATTAAAATAAAGCAGATTTCAATTGCTGGTAAAACTTTACAAAATGACTGTTATTTAGAATCACACTTAAAACTTTTTTTACTTCTGTATAATAGTTAAAGAATTCTTCGAAAGATATTATAATTTCATCTTATGGAGAGAATTATTTGTGATTCTATGCTATATAGAACATGTTTATCAATGCTTAAAACATGTTGACAAGTTTTGTACATGTACATTTTATAGTACATTTAATCATTAGTATAGAAAGTTAATTATAATAGAATAAGGTAAAGAAGGATACTTAAAATTTCCAAGCCCATTGATCACAAATGTTGAAAGGATGTATGGATAGATCAATCCATGTTGATATGCCCTCTTTGTCACAATCACTTACGGTGGAAGTTTGTAATTTTCCTTATTGGGGTGAGAGCTTTTTTTATTTTACACCAAATAGCAATATGGGCTCATACATGCTTAGATAGATTAGCTTATCACAAGAGAGAGGGAGATTGCTTTATAATCACAAAATAATAAATAGTGGGATGCATATTTCTGGATTGACTAAATTAATATGTTTTTTAATATTAAACATGTATATAAATAAATACATTTTAGAGAGTGATGACGATGATATGCAAAATACAGATGACCCACATGATGAAACTAGCAAGGATGAAGTTGATAATGAAGATATTTATGATGATGAAGATGAGGTTGTTAAAGCAATTAAGGCAGAGAAAGATAAACCAAGAGACCACCCCCCAAACATTATTTGTGAAGATGCTATTGTTGATATTTGCTTCCACCCTGTAAATGATTTGATAGCCGTAGCCAATATGGTTGGGGATATATTGCTATATGAGTACAATAATAATGAAACAGAGCTAAAGCAAGCAATTGAAGCACACACTAAAGCTTGCAGGGATGTGGAGTTTGATGATGAAGGCACTACAATATATTCAACAGGAAAAGTATGTTTTAAACTTTTTGCAATATTATTTATTGAATTAGACAAATAGGTTACCTTCTATTTGTATGGTACATTTTTTTGGTATATAACATAAGTAGCAACAAAAGTGATTGTTTTATTACTTATAAATGCCTCAGAATAGTCTTAATACTTTATAACAATATATGCTCACAAACTCCTGACTATGTAAAATACTTATTAATTGTCTTTTTGTTATGGTGATCTTTTTATAATATGTATACATTTCTAGGATAAAACTATAGTGGCTACAGATCTAGAAACTGGTAAATTAAAACAATGCTACAATAATGCGCATGAGGAACCAGTATATACTTTAGTCAGCCTGGATGACAATAAAATTGTAACAGGTAGTTTTATTATTACTTGTATTATTATTAAGTGGATTTAAAACTTACATATTTAAATTAAAGTAACATTGTTGTCCTTGGCCTTGAGTAACACCACTCTCTTCCTGTAAATGTGAAGTTCTCACGTACTGTGTTCGCTAACATGCACAGCCAAATAAGCTCACTACAGCAAAGGTGGTAGAACAATCGTTCGTCTGGGGAAGTACCACCGCCGCCCTCATAATCCGCCGTGAAGCAGTTGTTGT
>DWKL01000909.1:0-16264 GCA_018249415.1 Phareas burnsi | reverse complement strand
GAGAAAAAGAAAAAACAAGATTTTTATTATAAAAAATAGTCAGCATCGCTGACTTTGGGTTAACATAATGAGTTACATAAAATCTTAAATAGACGAAACCCATATCGCCTACAACGCAAAACACTGAATTTATTTGTACATTCCGGATCAAACAATTTTTGGTTTTTAGTAATTTCATGGTGCTCGTCATTTCACACTGTACGCATAATTAATAATATTATTAATTTTAATCTAGCATTACGATTCCAGTTCTAAGTTTAAATATCTGTAACTAACAAAATTCAGATGAAATAGCAATTTTTCGAAAAGGGAATTAAGTGCAAAACAATGTCGAGCGAAAAACAAGGCGTCCTCATCAAGAGTCGACGAACACAATCACAGAGCGTACCTACACGCCGGTCCGAAGGTGGAATCGCAAAAAAACAAAGGCAGAAAACAGCTAGAACCTTACGGTATTCTATGTTTCTGTCTACTACGAAATGCAAATGATACGTACTTCAGATGTAATGAACAGGAAAGTACTGTTAATTCCAAGTCTAATCTCTGTGGGTGGGTTTACGTGGGCATTTCTTATGTTGCCGGCAGACAGCCTACGGCCGATTTAATCTATTGCCATCAGATTCGCTCGCGGATAAACACGAAACTGCAATCATGGCCGGCTCTTATCCACCCACTGCAGTGTCCATTATATTTCCCATCAATTGCTTATTGCAATACAAAGGTGATTGGTCTTGCTAATGAGCAACCTTAGTATTAGGATCAACTCGGTACATAGAAAAGCAATCATTACTGCTCGGTTAAACTATTGAAAAATAATCATCTAACAGACGTTCACAATATCGCCTCATCGATAACCTTCTTGAACCGGTCAAATGTTATCGACAGCCCGTCAAAATCACTTAACGTCTTGAAAATACTATATTAATAGTAACTTGTTTTTATGTAACTTATATACAAATCGTTCTCACTGTAGCCGCTTATGTCCCATAGTAAATACATAGATAAGTTTGATAGGTGGAAGAACTATATCTTGTGTTTCGGTTGGAGAGACACGGTTGCCGGCGCCCTCACAGCGATGGGACCATCTCATCACATCACGGCGAATTATGAGTACGTCGGTGGTACTAACTCGGACGAACGTTCTTCCACCTATCTATACTGTTGCTATGATGTCAGCTACCCTAAGGACTAAATTAGGACTAAATTGACGCATTTATGGTTTCGATTAATCACTTCTCACCAAAGTGAGTTCTTCTCGCCTTGTCACACCTTCCATATTAAACCATACTAGTATTCAGCAACGCTATCCATTACTGCTACAAAACTGTGAACCACGAAGTGTTCAACCTACTAAATCTTCACCTACCATCTTGAGAGGATTGGTCTGGATAAGGACAGTCTCGGTGAGCGCGCAATCGGGCGGGTCCGGCACCTGCACGCCCTTGCGCGCGAGCGTCTGCAGGATGTTCCAGTGGTTCAAGCTGTGGTAGTTGGGGTCCGAATACATGTTGGCCAACGCAAGGCAGTACAGCTCCGCGTTGGCCAGACCACCCACTATGGGCGGTTTCAAGTGTTCCTGATCCTGTAATGAAGGAAAGAATAATTTTAGTATTTAATATTACGTCACTTTCTCTGTCTAAACATTCTTGTATGCGTAGAGTAAAATTCAGATCACATGCTGGGAGTCCGACAATCGAATTCTGGGCACGCATCTTTAATTTTCCGAAGTTATGTTTGCATTAGAAATTATTATCACATCATGCTTTTAAGGTGAAGGAAAATATCGTAAGGAAACCAACATGCCAGGGAGTTAGTTATTCATAAAGTGCTTAAAAGTTTGTGATGTCTACCAATCCGCACTTGGATAGCATGATGGACTATGGCCTAACCCTTTTCATTCTGAGAGGAGACTAGTGCTCAGCAATGGGTTCTAAATGATTATGGCACGTACAATAACTTGTGATGGTTTTAATATAGAGCCTCTTTTCTTTGTGTTCATTTATATAACATCTGATGACACCATGACACACACAATCACTGTGTTCATCTTATAAGCGACACTACACTGACAACGGGTAAATTTATTATTGAAATCTCCGACTAACGAGCATTTTGTTTAAATTTCAGACAATTAGGATTTCAGAGCAATCTCACTGACACTAAAGAAGTAACTTATGCCAAGTTATTATCTTGACTACACATTGAGTGCTTCTCTGAAACGATGAACTTAATATCCGATATAAACGGAACTTCAGATTTGTTTTCATTACAATCGCCACAAAATCATTATCAAATCACAGTAACTATTCCGATGCAAATGTATAATAAGGCAACGCTTGCAAGATATAGAAAGTACTGAACATGTCAAACCCGCAATAAACACTGAAGCCATAACAGTGAATGCTTCATTAAATGTAAGGCGCTATATAAACTAGTCCTTCGACTTCGTGTTCAAACATAGAATGCACATTATGATAAATTATCTATTTTCAGAAATAAATTGCTTCCGAAATCACCTCGTAATCTTATTCTTTGAAAGTGGTATAACCCCTCGTTGGTCAAATCAGAAGGCATCACCGCCATATTTATTTCTATCTTATACCATCATTTTTAACACTTTGACTGCAGCAAACGCACTTTCCGTGCTTTACTGTCCGCGCCACCCGTGCGGCTCGCACGCATACAGTGCGTGCCGCCATACTGAAACACGCCTGTTGTGTTCCGCGCCGCACGGGTGGGTTGTTTCGAATATTAGCGCCGCAGTAAACGTGTTGAACGATGCTGTGTTCTGTTATGTTATTGATATAGACACTTAAATAAAACGATAATTTAGAAAACTTATATCATTCAATGTCCTATCAAATGATGCTACACGCTAATGTGAACTGGATTTTTTTTCATCTCTCAGTTAGATGTATAGAGTACATCCCTAAATAATTTCTTTTACATAATTTCATTTACCATTGTTTTTCAAAGAACACGCCTACTTTAAAAATGTCATCTTTATAATGCCAATTGCCTTGACGTATGGATAAACAGACGATGTGACTAAATTAAAGAAATTCCAATTTAGCCATTTATCAATGGGATGTAAAAAACATAGTTCCTATGATTAGACTGCCGTCCTTACCACATTTTGAGGTTTTCGAAATCAGTAAAATACGAGTTAAAACATTGACTATTTAAAAGTGATCTATTAGATCTATTTTTTGATACTTCAAGCTCTTGCATATGACGTTTAGTTATTAAGTAGTACTAATTGTTAAAAATTACCCCCTTTTTTCGCCATAGTTCTAAAAGTGATTTAACTCAGGGACGAAAATAAAACGGCATTATAGCTCAAGGACGGCAGAAGAGAACTCTGCAAGTAAAAGATCCCATTCATCGGCCCGTCACTTTATCTACTCTGGATTGGATATTTTTTATTCTGTACGGTCAGACGGCCAAATATACTGCGTTTAATAAATGTATAAGTGCAATTTATATGTGGTAGAAGTATAGTTCGTCCCGGGAGGTACTACCGCCGTTGTCGTAATCAGCCGTGAAGCAATTCTTGTGTGTTGGTTAGAGATGCGGTTGCCGGATACACAGGCGACCATCTCAGTCCTCGACAATAGTGTCCTCAATCTGCGTATGACCTCAAATGGGGCATTATACTGTTTAAGGTAGATCGGGGCATCTATGAGTGGCAGTGACCGCTCAACATCAGGTGGCGAGCACGTTCGGTTGCTACTCTACTAAGATAAAAAAATCTACAGCTAGAACAAATAATTCGTTTACGGTTTGATTCACTGTCAAGGTTCCGCTTTGATGACGACTAGGTTCAGCTCGTGAATCATTCGATTGTTCCGCAACACGAGCTTAAGTGCTCGGAACACGAGGTGATTGGTAGAGATCGACAAATAATGATTTTCTATGTTAAAATCGCTCTGATGGCCCAGAGCGGGCAATTACATGGTCATTATGATAATTAAGATGATAATGTAGACATTAGACATATTGCAAAATATATACATTAATATGAAACTTTTATTAGTTTAGTAATAGTTGTATAAGTGTTGACAGGAGACAATTTCGCTTACAACGCTCACGGCCCCATACTAGAATTCGGTGTTGTAGGACACAAAGCATTTAGACATGTGACGAGAAATAGAACTCGGAACCCTGCAAGACATACCGCCATGGTTACCGTGTTACAGGGGTCTTTAAATTGTTATATACTAACATACGATATATTTGAAGGAAATAATTTCCTTTAAGATGAAATATTTTTATTGACCAAAAAACATAAAATATATAATGTACATTCGTAAACATTTACAATAGTTGTAAATTGTGTCGCAGTCGTTTTACACACAATTTAAGAAGACAAGAAATGCAGGTGTGTTCGACTTTGACATATACAGATACCAGTAAGATACTAAAATTAGTCTTTTAAATTAAATTAAATGTATACAATGTAAGTAAACTGTAATATATAACTTAAAATCTAAAAATGTATCGTTTACAAGTATTTGTCCAATAATACTACAACACATTTACAAATAAATCTTATATATATTCCCATATACTACATTCCACATATACATGTCATAATGGCACTCCAAGGCAAATATAAGAAATGAAATCTGGGATGATCATACATAAAAAGAAATAACCGTTATCTTATCGATGATTCTCTAATTAGAAGCTAATTACTTCGGTCTTAGCTCGCAGAGACAGAAATTCACAAGATTTTGGTTTAAAATGTTTATATTCCTTAACTTAAGTGGTTTCGCTCGGTTCATACATTATTTCATTAACAATTTAATAAGTTAATTATCAAATGTTGATAAACCATCGAAAGAAAATGCATATAAATTGCTATTCAGTTCAACGTTGCGTAACGACGAAGTCATAATTGTAATAATAATCTTTTGCAACTGGAAACAATGTGAGTAATTTCGCGGCTTAAGAAATGGCGTACGGTGTGTACAGCGCATCGTCGGTACAGGACAGTTAGATTCCTCTTTAAAAGCCCTTATCGACATGCGTGTTTTACGTAGGTTGCGGTGACTCGATTATTAAGCTCGCTGTTCGAGCATGGGAAGACCTTGGTTTGGAGAACCGAAGAGCCAAGCCCGCAGTCCGGCAGAGTTGTTACCAAATTTACAAGCAGTGCCAATGATTACCCCGGGACATGCGTTTGCCGCATTTGATGCCGGCTTAGGTATAGGCATATCGCGCCCGTTTTTAGGTTATCTAAAGTTCGGATTTTATTACTGTGTTTTATCAGGATTTGCCCATGGATGGAGACTTGCCTATAAAATCAGCCATTTTAAACAAACTATATAGATATAATTCCGTTTTAAAATAGTATCTCTATTCGCGCCACTCAAAACCGGGCGACGAGTCGATCCGATTATCGAGCGACACGGCGAATCGGGCCACCCATTGTCACTGCGTAAGTAATGCACTTCAAGTTAATTGTAGACTCTTTGCAAACTCTAAAACAATTCGGGAAAAACCGCCTTAAACTTTACCGCAAGCTTATGGGTCGCTCGTGGATCACAGGCATAAAGCTAGCAATGTATTGGCGACTTCACAAGTGTTACAAGGCTACGATGGCCACTTTCCATGAGGTGGCCAGTATCCTAGATTAAGATATAAAAAAACAAGGAATCGTTTGAATCCGGGAAATGCTAGTCTTTTTCCATCACCCCAAAGGCAATACTCGCTCCTGGGAGCGGAGACCAGCCGTTCAAGTTATGTTTCCCACTTGTTCGCAACAAGATGCCTAACGGTGTGATATTTAAAGGGAATGACTAATATTGCGTCACAGACTTAGGAGCGCTGAGCGGCCTTGCAGTGCCCTGGGTGCGGTCAACGGTGACGTCACAAGTAACGTCGCGACACCGCTATCATTTATGGCTTTAATTAAACTCTGTACGAAACGAAGTGAATAACAGTAACATTAAATAAAAACAATGTTACGACTTTTGAGTGAACTCGACGCTTAAAGAAAACCTATTTGATCAAAGACGTCGCCTAAAATTTTATGGGATGACTGTAGAGATAGGTAGGTACCTATGATACTTCAATAATAGCATTTTGGTTTTTTTAGACTATAGAAGTCACAAACGAGTATGCAATCCACTTGACGTTGACGAAAAATTAATTGCAACTTAATCATAATGAAAAGAGACTCACCATGACCATTGAATTTCAAACGAGTTTTGATCACATCACCTACAGAATAAAATCATCTATAGAATAAAAACTTAAAACATTTCTAACGTAATTTTTATTATCAAACATTCCTCTATGTTCCAAATGTCTAGTATATTCTGAGCTTTCTTCGAAAGTGTTACGCGTTTCGCTATAATAGTCAAACGTTCGAGCTGGTCTCGATAACGCCATTGTAATCTCAACAGCTTAATGGTTAGAGGTCAAGATGGTATTGGCAACATTAGTTTCGTAACTAATAGATGCCATAATCGACCTTATGTACATGACTTAGAAAATAGGTTTTTATGTTAGAAGCGTAGCAAACGAGTAAGCATGCCACCTGATATTAAATGGTCACTGCAGCCCATGGACAACCACACTTAACATTAACGTTCCACTTTCGATTTGAATCCAACTATTTAACAGCAGAAATAAATGTAACAGTGATACTTCCGTGGTGGAACGCTGAACGGAGTTCTACCACTCATAACACTATATATATACAGATACAAAATAACGTCTAAAGCAGTGTCACATAATAATTATCTAAAGAAAAGCTTAATTAATAGGTATTGTAGACAGTGTTTCGTTCCGGTTTCTAGTTCAGTGCCCTAGTTATTCAATTAGCAACGTGAAATATACTGCATTTTTAATAGAATTTACTTTTTCTATCAAGAAAGACTGGCAAGTGATGTTACTTGGTGCGCAGAACTCTAAGATACGGTCTCCAAAAATAAATAACAAAAATCACAATCGTCTTACGGTGTGATAATCGAATCAGTCAGTTTACGAGCTTTCACGAAAAAGTGTGGTAAGAAATTTCACCACATTGCTGTTAACCAGGTTTATAACCTTTCGATATCCTAAATATTGGAAAAAAGTAGGAAATGAGCGTGTATTGAGCGTGCGTGACCACCTACCATCCAGTGGGATGGTAGGTGGTCACTGCCGCATGGACATCTATAATCGACACCAAATAGGATTGAAGTTGTATCTTAAGTCAGCAACGTGTCTTCACCTAAGGACTACGTTGGAACGCCTTCAATAAATATATCTCCTTTATCGCACTCTCGAAAACAACAGCGTTTATACCATTGTTTTAAGGCAGAAATAGATGGGGTAATTATGCACCCAGAGTCGACCATGAAGGGTTCCACCACCATACAGACGTACTAATAGCATCCTTGTAAAAAAAATCAGTAATAACCAGAAGAGGCAGTAGTGTAAGTAGTGATAAATGAGTCGTCGTCTCACGTAAAGATTTCGGCGTCTCACGCTGGGGAATCAGTGTTCGATCCCGGTCACGGACATCTAATTTTTTTTTGTTTATGTGCGTATTATAAATTTAATATCATTTGCTTTAACGAAGGAAAATATCGTGCGAAAACCTACGTGCCTGAAAGTTCTTAGCAAAGTTCTGCAAAATTGATGAAGTCTACCAACTAACCTGCCTTGGTCAATATGATAACTATGGCTTAGCCCTTCTCATTCTAAGATGTCCAGTAGTGGGACTGTAATGGTTTGATGATGACAGTAAACATGTTTGTCATACGAACGAAGTACGTTTAGCATTCTTGTAAACAATTCAGACCAATTTCAGACAACAGTATTGTTACATTACAGATATTGAGACATGACACGAGACACGAACGTTGAATGCGGAATAATGATTGCAAATTCAAAACGTTCACCCACTTAACGGTCGTGTGTGTCTGCATTTGCACGAATGCACGAAATGGAATTGAATTTTTAAAGTTTTACATAAATCTGTGGAAAATTTCGTTAATCTACAAATAAAAAATCATTATGTGTACTCGTTCATCATTCATATTTGATGTTAGACGGGGACATCCATGGGCGACAGTGACCATTTAACATAAGGTAATCTGTCCGCTTGTTTACTACTCTTCTTAAATAAAAAATGGTGCACCACGAGGCTACTTGACATCAGTCTAAAGCACACCACACCACGAAGTGTTGCTTCGTGATTTGGGGTCACTTCACTACTTTTGACATAAGACGTGACAGGGTCTGATCACGAAAGCTAGAGAATCGATATTCAAAACAAAATTCTTTCACTGTTAATGTATAATATTAAACTTTTCCAACGCGACTTGTTTTGATAAGCAAGATTTATTTAATTATTGTAAGGAATGTTTGTCCAGTCATTTGTTTTTGTTTACGTTATGGTCGCCACGATTATCCCACTAGAACAATGTATGCGCATTTTTATTTTAATTTAATGTTAATTGTATATCTGCATGCACTACTGAACAGCTAACTCTTGGTAATCAATTAATTATTGTAATTAAGTCAAATGGCAGTTAAAATAAGTAGATAACGTGAATGCAGATGGTACCATGTGCTGTGAATCTGCAAGTGATTAAAAATAAGGAGATAACAGCACTTTAATGGTTTCAATTGATAAACCAGACTAGATAGCAAACTGTTTTCCAAAGCATTCCAAACGGTGTCACTCTCCGTTAAGTTGATTTATAATCTCGAATTCCGTCATACAGATGTCTGTGTTTTTGTAGACTAATAATTTATAAACATGTTCGTTCACTTAAATACAAGATTACAATTTAAAAGCAATGAAATTAGGAGAACAACATAAAGTGTACAAAAGTACATTTAAATTAGTGTACCATTAAGATTTATAAAACCTCACTGTATTCCTTAATTCAGCAGAAATACAAAAAATTCAAAAATAAACTTCTAACAGAAATCCGAGCGAAAACTTTTCATTCTTAGAATCGCGGAATTTGGAATAACTTTTAATGAATGTGCCATTTAAGTCATAGCTTACTAAAGAATATAAATTTAACCATGTTCGTACAAACCAACTGACGGATATAATAATAATAAATAGCTGCATAAAGAAGTCAAGACGCTACGTCACGTAGTGTTGTGTGGACACTCCTTGGTAGCACACTAGGACACTACAGAGACAAAATCTAAGCTCCATCAGGTCATTGCCCTGAAGATCAACTTCAACCGTCAGCCTTTCTACCATGGACTCTTCATCACGCACAAGACAGCTTTATCTCTAACCGCACGAGAACATGCTCGCGAGCTCGTGTCCGTTATCAATGAACATAATTATCTCTACGATTATAGCAGCTAAAAAACATTAAATGGCTATTTAGATGCTATATGGAAAAGGAAATTTATACCTATGTGAATGAAACATTTACTTGTTTGGGACGAACATCTGTGAAAACTGAGATCATCCAAATAGTAGCGATAGATTAAAAGGCTAGAAGCACTTAATTCGCTTTATTATTTGTTGAACATTTTTTATAACCTGACGTTCATTACTGAAGTGCGAAATAAGGGAGAAACGCAAAGAGGCGCGAAAAAGAAGGGGTGTCATAAATTAAAGTTCTTTTTTACTTAGAAAAAGATCAAGATTCCCGCAGATCTTCAAACAATTGTATTTAGACAGAGACAAATAAAGCTAACCGTGCACTGAAATGACAATTTTAAACGTAAAAAGTACGTGTAATAAAGCCGATATTATATTCTCATTCACAAACGAAAGAACATCCAATTCATCGCTTCAATATTTGGTGAGATAAACAGTAAACCGGTCGCGGAAAAACTTTACGCCACCGAATTACCATCTCATTGACCATGAAACGTACGTAATATGCGTGCTCTACGCCCAGGGCTGGCAGACTTTAATTCCCAAAAATAAATCAAATAATATTGTCATTAAAATTTCAATGGGTATTGTTATTTTCTACTTGCAATGCGCGCATTTTTGTAATAGAAATAACAGTCGTAGATTTTTTCTTTGAAAAAACTAATAAATGAGCGTGCAGGCGATCTGTTGTTAAGTGGTCACTGCAGCCCATACTCACCCACGTGTAATCTAAAATAATACTAAAGTTCTATCTGAGGTCGTATATAGATACGCCACTACTCCTGAAGACTAAAATTGTCCCATCGCTGTAAGTGTGCCCAACAACCGCGGCTCTCCAACCGGCACACAAAACCAGCTTCACGACGGATTACGAGAGCGCGGTGGTACTTCCCGGGACGAACTATAGCTCTACCGCCTATCAAATACATACCATCTGATATATAATGCAATCCAGAATTCTATTTAGAAACCGATCATAGATGTGACGATACGCGAAGATCTTATATGTAAAACTTTTAAGTTAACAAATATTTATTTCTTTAAGTTATACTTCTTTGCTGGCATAAGATAAGAAAGACGATAGTTAAACTTTACGATGCGCACGTATACCGTCACATGAAAACGACAGGTTCAATGACCTTTGATCGTGATCGATATAAATATATAAATTTTAATCGATTGTACGATCAATTTAATATTCAATACTTGCAAATTATGCAAACATAACCTTATTTTAAACTTGCTGATAAAATCTGGAGATCCTGAAAGGAATCGATGATTAACTTAATTTTTTACAGTACTAATAGGTTCCCATATAAAACGAAATTAATAGAAATTGCGTTATATTGCGCTGCAATGAAATGCATGTGTATTTTTAAAACATAAAATCGAATTTATAACTACTAAAACAATTTTACAATTTCAATTTACTTAAGTCCACCAGTTAAGTGTTTGTCGTAAACTAACATCCAACCAGCTTCGGATTCTTAATCATTTTTGATGAATCTGTCCAGGAACGTGGCATCTTCGCAATCACACTTTTCTTTGAACCTATGTTGGCGTAGATATGGCGACTGCTTGCGCTCAGAACATCGGGAGAAACCACCCAACCACAACCCTGGCTGTGGGTCGCGGTCCACACATTCGACACGACCTCGATAGCTCTCACTTTTATCTAGCACGACGATTGTTGCGTTTCGGGCGTTTTTAACAACTTTACGCAATACTTCATTGGAAATGCATATGGATAGTGTAACGCCATTTTATTGTTGTGGCTCGCGGCTACACCTGCTATTTTATAGCAAACAATAATCACGGTAATTTTTTTTATATTCTCTTTTGTGCATATGGATTTTAAATATTTTTTTATGCTAAATTCAAAGTAGTAAATAAATAAACAACGCTCTCTACGCTCATATCACTCACAATATGATACGTTATGGATGCCACGAACACAAACAACGTCGTGTACGCAAACACTCAGACTCAGAACAAAAAATTAAATTCATCGATTAAATGTACGCCTGGCCAAGAATCGAACTCTCGACCCTCACCCTGTGAGTGTCAGATTGTTATGGTTACCGCTGCGCCACGCGCGTGGTCAAATCAAAGTCATTTAGCACTTCACTATAAAAAATAGTACAACCACATAAATAAATAACTGCCATGACCGAAGTATATCTATGTAGTGGTCAAAAGACCTTAAAGCTGCAGTACAGCAATTAAGCCCTTTGGTACAAAAATGATATCTCTTTATATTCTTTAATGTTTTAGTGCACAATAAAAAATGTTATTAGAAAATTTCTATCTTATAATATTTACTCGAGTTGTTCCAACTTAGCCCCGAAGGGTAGCAACGAATGTGGCTGACTTCAGGTCAGGTCGGGTATATGTGGCTGACTTCTTCCACCCGAAGTCAGCCACATTCACAGCCAAATAGGGTTGAACTTCTGCTCAATCCTATTCAAAGTAGACTACAGATATTCATCAGCGGCAGCAACAACTACCAAGTGGACTTCAGGCTTGTGTGGTATTTGTAATTTAAAAAAACATCACTCTTAGACCCATAAGTGATTTTTTCTCTTAAACGTGCTTCAAACATTTTACGTTCGGTGCAACTAAGTTAGCGCGAAACGAACATAAACGCAATTGACAGGTCGACGTTCTGAAAACGTCTTCTCAAAGCAATGTTGCAAAGTCGCAAAGTACGTACATTTCTCCAAAACGCATGAACTAACACACCTAGTTACAATGTCGTCTAGCTGAACAAAGGGAGACGAAAACTCGGGAATGTTTTTACGAGACATATAATTTGCACTTTCTTAGTTGCCTCGTATAAAAATCTGTGGCGTCTGGGTGACTGCGGCAAAAAAACTATAAGCTATAAAAGGTTATATTATGATTACGCTTACAAAAGCGATGTCTACCCATTGTTAAAACATACTAATGATAAACATAATTAATTCAAAATGTGCAGTAACAATGAAAAAAAAAAAAAAAAAATTTAAAACAGAGTGCAGGCCTTTCATTGGCTGCACTCAACCTTTGAATCTATTCTATGCCCCAGGAGGATATCTAGCCGAGAAGTGCTTGTTGTTCTCCAATGACATAAACATTTGTTCTTTATGTAATGGAAGGAACAAACGAGTAAGCCCCCTACTGGATGTTAAGTGCTCATCACCGCCCATTTACTCAACCAACCAACCATTTACTATAACCAACTTCATATAGTTCTATTTTAATCAATCACACATGCGTTGCGACTCCTAAGACTAAGATGGTACGGTTCAGAAAGTTAGCACACTCCTCAAACTAAATACAGTAGCTTTACACTACCGCTACTATGCAGAAATGGGTACGGTAATGGTGCCACCACAAGCGAACATTATAGGTGGTAGACATCTTAAAATTAATCCTTATGGCCGTCGCTACTTTGAGAAACTCTGCCCTCTGCTCTCTATTTGTTGCTTTGGGGGAATTTTATCAGCATCGTCGCGAAGATTCAATTTAGTTCCATCGCGGTTAAATATGGTAGGTGGCGATAGATTCGTCCGGGGAAGTACCGCCGCTACTCTTGTAATCGTCCCTGAAACAATTCTTGTTTTTCGGTTGGAGAGGTGTGGTCGCCGTGTAAACTAACAGCGAGGCTACCATCTTATTCCTCGGGAGTAGTAACGCATCTACATACGACCTCGGATAAGAATTCAATCCTGCTTGAGGTTAGACTTTGGTGTTTGTGGGCTGCAGTAATCACTTAATATCAGGTGGCCTGCACGATAACTTGTTACTCTTCTCACATATAAAAAAAATTTCCAGTTTCTCTTGATATATATTGACAATTTAAACATGTGACAATGTAACTTAACTAAACACAATAAGATGTTATGACTCTCATTGCATAAAAGTGTTTCATGTTTTGTGTTTACGAGTATTCCACTCGTAAACACAAAACATGAAACACTTTGACTCATTGTAAGATTGTTTTAAACGTCGTCGTGTAATCTAAGACCTGAATGTTTAACAACATCCTTTTGCACAATATTTACAAATTAATTTTTTAAACAATTCTCTGTTTAAAACACAACATATATAACAGGCTGGAGTGGAGAAGCAGGAAAAAGTTGAATTTAAAGTAACACGATTGAACGTAAAAGCTTGAAATGGGAAGCTACTTTCAACAGTAGCTCTTAATAAGAATAGATGAAAAGATGTACGCTAGAGGTCTAAACTGCTTCCAACCGATAGAATTATTGGTAAATATAAATAAATGAAATCATCACAATAAAACAATTGAAATAAGCATACGATCTCTAACGACAATCACTACTCTTGCATGCACAGTAACTGTAAAGCGTAAGGTACAGACAGTATAATACATACAAATCACAGAATTCCGTGCTAATTAGACAAGTTTTCAGAGTCACGCACCCCTGCGTCCAGCTGAGAATAATTGAGCGGCGCGATTGCGACACGACAATGCGACAAAAAGATCCAACAGAACTACACGACAAATTGCCAGTCGGCGTCTGGCCGCAGCCTACGGGTCAAGGAGAAAGGCGCCGCCGAGATTCGTGTTTCATTTGCGAATTTCCTTTTTTATCTCTTTCCCTTTTCAAAAGCTAAATTGCTCGCGTAACTCGTCTGTCTGTCTGTGAGTCAGACTTATACACCAACTACCGTCTAGATTACCGTATCTAAGCAGTGGCGAAATTACTCATTTTTCAATTATAAGCTGTTAAATTTTTGCCGACCCTTACATCTACAATTGTCTAATACTAGATTATATTTACAATCCAACAATTCCATTGAAACTGCACAAAAAATAGTTTTTGATATATTTCTGTAATTATTGTAAATGTTGAGTATGTTTCTCAAAAAAATATCGATATCCAAAATTTGCCGCTCTAGGATCAAGCCTACTCGACTTGCTAGTAAATCCACTCAGGGTCTAAAAGAAAAAGCTTTCTAATTCGTAGGGATGTTGTAACTAATACGCTCTCGAGTCGTGAAAACGTACAAAAACACAAAGACAAAAGGAATGACGTTAAGTATGTATGCCTTATCACACCATTACAATCGGACCACAATAGCCCAAGCATAGCTGCTATAAGGAAGAAATATATATGTAACATGACGTTAAGGTGTCAAATTATGTTGTAATTATAAATGAATAAAACTATGCAATAAATGATTTCATTTAAAAAAACTGCGGCAGTACAGACATGAAAAATCTAGCGTAACTTTCAAATATGCCTTTAAATACCATTGCTCTATGTTACTGGTACAAAGAGTGATGGTATAATTATGTGTACGTTACATATGTTGAATTTTTGATATTTAACATATATTATTTCATATTTTAATACCACCATTCATTTTTTCTGCTTGGGGCTAAAGGTTGACTGGCAGAAGGTAAAGGTTGACCAGTATTAAGATTGCCTTCTCTACCACTTTTAAAAGTATTAAACAAATAAATATTCTTATCTTCAAATACATTAGTTTTCACTAAACCAATTTATCTAGAAAAATATATAAGCCCACGCATTGATATCACGCAAAAAGACAAAGCCATCACCTACACGAGACATCCGATCGATTTGCCATACATAATCAGTTTTGAGTTCACGTATCAACTCAATCCGGAATGAAATGATCTTAGAGTGAATCATAAATCAAGACATCCATTCAGTGCGCTGCGCATGAACACTGTGACTGGCTCAATGACGTTGGTGATATTGACCTGAAGTTGAGTCATATGAAAGCTCTCGGGTAATACGGATGATATCGTGAGAAGATCGGGTTATTGTTATTTCAATTGCTTGAAAAAAAGATTTTAGTCGAAAACATATCCGAATCCGCTATTTACTCCAGGGAACGACTCCCTAATTTGCCCTCGAAAAAAATAAAACACAATGTTAACTAAGACACCGTCTAGATAAGGAACCTAATTAGATTTCAATTTTAACTTATGCTCTATCGTCCTATCTATCTTTTTTCAATTTCCTCAGTTTCGTAACTTAAAAATTACCGTATCCGATGTTTCCAAATATAAAAGAATCTTTATCTCCTAATAGGATTACAACAATGCTATCTCGGCGACTAATCTTATCTGTGGTCGAAACTAAAATAACCTTAAATCGAGAGCCGAGTCAACGGTCGATACAGAACAAAAGATCGCCGTTTCCCCAAGGCGGAAATGGCACCGACCACTTTTACGAAACGCCGACTCTATATTTGCTCTTTTAAAATTAGTATATCCACGCTACGAGTTTATACTTAATCCCTTGTCAAAAACGAAGAGTTGTGTATAGGTTGAAGATTACGGCGCTTTCAGGAACTCGTTGGAAGCAAAATATACTAGTCGTTTCTGGGATTACGTAACAGTGAAACGAAACGAAGGTAGGTCAAAACGACAATCGTATTCGACGTTATTTGTATCAGCAATCTATCCTCTATCGATAATCTTATTATGGACGCTCTTAGTGATCTTCAGTATCTAAAATTTATTATCCAACAAAAAGCTTTCGCAAAATACATACATATTCACCGTTCCGAAAATACTCTTAAAATGTCCACGAAACACTGTCAACGCGGCACGAATGTGTATCCAAATTAGTTAATTAACTAAAAACAAGTTTAATGGATCTTATATTAGAATGCATTAGTTGGGAGTTATTTGTATCGCAACAACGATTTAGACTAAGTATAATCAGTGTAAACAGTGCGTTTACAATTATATTTAACTAAATGTGTAGCCAACTCTCAGGCTTAGGGTCCGTGCCTCGAACCCCCGCAGGCACATCTCATTTTTCGAAATTATGTGCGTATTACAAATGAATTATCACTTGCGTTAACAGTGAAGCCAGACGTCGTAAGGAGGCTTACACGCCTGATATCTCTTTGTAAAGT